>PVKP010009058.1:0-37956 GCA_004027715.1 Plecturocebus donacophilus
GTGTACACACACATGCACACACGCGCCTACCTCTACCTCTTTCTCTTTGTCTCCCTGTCTCTGTGTGTCTCTGTCTCTCACGCCCACCCTTCAGCCCAGTGACCCCTCTGCTTGGCGTGGAAGAGGTTAGGGTTCTGTGTCATGGTGAGTGAGGATGGGAACCGATCTCTAACTGAAGGAATTGTGCAGAAGCAGAAGCCAGTCGCTAGAGATGATACCAGAAGCAGGAATCCCTGCCAAGACTCTCTGGAGAGGCTGGGGGTTGCTGGTTTCCCAATTCTCAAAGGTGGGCCCCCACCCAGCCCCATTCTGACTGGAGTCTGCACACAGGGCAGGCAGCTGGGGTTAGTCTGCATGCGCTGCCCTAACCACGAGCCACAGACAGGTGGATTGAACAGCAGCGGTTTTTGTCCTGCAGTTCTGGAGGCTGGAGTCCAAGCTGGAGGTGCTGCAGGCTGGGCCCTGCTGAGGCCTCTCCCCTGCACTTTCGGACGGCAGCCCCCGGCTGTGTCCTTGTGTGGTTTTTCTGGGCTTGCTTGGGCAGGGGGAGGTCCTGGCGGAGGGGACACTCTGGGATCTCTTCCCTTTCTTATAAGGACAGCAGTTTTATAGGATTACAACCTCATTTAACCCTAATTACCTTCCTGAAGGCACCATTTCCAATACAGCCACATGGGGGTTAAGGTTTCAACATGAATTTCAAGAGGACACAATTCTTTCCTTCTATAATGAAGCCTAGGAGACCCTCTGGTTCAGACCTTTGTTCTGCCAATGAGGAAACCAAGGCTCAGAGAAGTTAAGTGATTGGCCTAGGATCACACAGCTGATCAAGTGGCCCAGCCAGAATTGGAAGGACAGTGTGGGTAGGGACGCCTGCCCTATGTGTGCCCTTGAGAAGCAGTTCTGTTTACTTAAGGGACAAGAGCCAAGGGGAGCAGAGCCCCCCAGAAACCTGAAGACCTTAGCTGAGACCTCATGAAGCCTTCCTGGCTGAAGAAGTGAGTCATAGTGTGGATGGCAGATGGCAACTGCTGGGGGGCTTCTGCCTCGGAAAACAGCAGGGAGTTTGGCAGTGTTTGGGAACAGACTTGGTAACCGCTTCGAGATCCTTCTAGACTTACATTTCTGTAATTGGAATGAGGCAACTCTTGAACAGAAACTTCCTGAATCCAGGAGAAGTCTTGACAGGAGGAAACAGCCGCCAAAAAAAGAATTTCCCTGAGCACGTGTGGGCCAGCAGCTCAGCCTTGGGGGTGAGGACAGGGACCCGGGCATGTGAAGGGCAGTCAGCCTGCATTAGGCAATGCAGATAAGTTGCCTTTTCTGTCTGTATTTGCAGACGGGGCCAAGGTTTTGGTGGGCAAGGTCAGAGCAGAGAGCAGGAGCTGCAACCGAGGTCAAGGTCCGCCCCTGGGAGATGGTTCTGGAAGCGGGGGGAGGGCGGCAAGAGCCCGTCTCCGCTGCTGGGGCCTCTGCCCTCTGCCCTACACCCGCTCGAATTTTTCCTTCCCCCCCACAACACACCCCTGGGTGCTTGTGGGCTGCCTCAGGCCACAAAGATGTTTTTTTGAATCCCAAGAAAAATGTTGTCATTAAAAAGGTTTTTATCAAAAAACAAATTTTGGGCAATCCCTTCCGAACCACAGATGCCATTTTTAGGAACATGGGGCTTCTGAGCCCTGTGCTGGCAGTGGAATAGTAGCTATTGTCTTTCTGGGCGCGGCCGCTCCCCACTGGAAGCAGAACATGGTCTTTGGAGAAGCCACATCAACACGTGACAATAAAGCCGGTGTGTTCTCAGCACAGCCTTATTGTGACCTTTGCTGGGTATTTTCTGGCTCAGTGCAATCAGGTCATTGAACCCCCTCGGAACGCTAGGATAGAAAGGGTCAAGAAGGCTGTCACCGGGCCCCTGCCTGCCACTGTGGCCCCACCCCCAGCGCCCACACCTGCCCCTCCACAGCCTAAATGAACAGCGTCGTCTCGTTAGAGATTCCAAAAGGCATTTTACAAAACACACATCGATTCCTGGGCTCTGGCTTCTTGGATTGTAGAACTGCCCTCTGCAGCTCCACCTCGAATCACACCTGCAAAGAGGTGCCGCTCCCGTGCCCCTGCCAGCTGGTAGTGGTGCCACGCCAGGAAGAGCTGGGGCTGGCAGGGGTGTGGCTCCCGTGCATTTTGGCTGTGCCCACCTTTTGTGGGTGGGTGAAATGAGTGCAGTTAGGGAAGGAGCGTGTCATGTCCAGGGACCCAGGCTTGGTTCGGTCCTAACTTGAGACACTCAGTCCTGCTGTCCTTGGTGGCAGCTCCTGGGTGGAGATGGCGGAGTCAGGAGATGTTGCCAGTGGTGAGCGGGCCTCGTTCTGCAGGCACTGGGCTCACTCGGGAAATGAGAGCCTTTAAGAAATAAATGAAAGGCCTTGCAGAAAGCAGCCCATCTCCCTCCTGGCGGGGCAGGATCTGCTCCGGTTCTTAGGGTCGCCTGGCTGTGGACGTGGACTCCACGCAGATGCGTTAGGACTTTCGGGCTCCTGTGAGTCCCTGAGTCTTCACCTCCCTGTTTGGGTGCTGGTGTGGGTCGTGGGCTGTGAGGGAGGAGGACGGGATGGCTTCTCATCAGCTCTTCAGTGCCCTGGCCAGAAGCCTCCCCGGATGGGCATAGGGCATGCAGATGAAGCCAGTGACCCCACTGTCTGGCTTGAGCAGTGGCCATGCCGATCAATAGTACACAGTAGGGGGCTTCAGCCTGCTGCATGCCACCTAGGCATGCTTACCAGCACCTGGATGGCTCCAGATGGGTGGGGCACAGGGGATGTGACCCCCAGGCATGCTCACTTCACCTGGCTGGGTCTAGATGGGGGTGGGGGGCAGTGGAGTGGGGCAACTGGTTTGTCCCTTCTCTCTGTGGCCTTTGACCTTCCGCTTCCTCATCCTGCAGTGGAGATAACAATAGGACCTGCTTCATGAGCTTGTCATGCGAATGAATTGGTAATCAGCATAGACCCTTGGCGGGGCACCTGCCACATAGTGTTCCACCCTGTTGACTGTCAGCCTTGAGCCTCTCCCTTCCCCATCCCGAGGTGGCAAGTCCCAGAGGCCTCCTGTTTTCCTTGGTGATGAAATCAGTGCATGTGTATTGAATGGTGCTGTTTGGATGTGACAAGGCCACAATGCCTTGTCGAGTCACAGGGACTTGGCTTTGTCACCGTCTTACCTTACAGAGAGTTTCATTTTCCCTAAGGGATAAACACTGCTTAAATTTGTGGACTCTATGGCCATACCCACGGAGCGTTAGGGAGAGTCCACCAGTTCCCCACCAGCTCAGACACCCTCAGCTCAGTGCTCCCTGGGGTCTCAGCTGCTCTCAACTCAGAGAAGCCCTGGGCAGAGCCTGCTTGCCCCCCTTCCCTGAGACACCTCCAGACAATGCACACAGCACCTGGGGAGGCACCAGGGACAGGCAGAGGTGATGCTGGTGCACAGATAGAGGAGGGACCCTCAGGCTTCCCCTCCTCCAGGCCTCAGTGGGCCTTGGTGTCGGGCCTTGAGGATAAAGCGAGGGTGGGAGGAAGTCCAGGAATTCACAAGGCCAGGGGCCACAAGGCCGTTTCCCGCCTAGCCTGTGAGTCACCTCCTGGCCACCCCATCCCAGGGCCTCTTCCTCCCCAAGGGTGGAGCCCAGGCAGCCCGAGAGGGGACTGAGGAGCAGGAAGAGCCTGGAGATACCAGATGAGAGATGAGGGCGGCCCTCAGTGGAAGCCGCCCAGCCTGGTGATTATAGTGGCGTGAACTTCAGCCAGATGCCAGCGGGGCCTCTGTCTCCCTGAGGCTTCATTCCCCGCTAGAGAATGCAGTCCTTTCCTGGTAAGGGGCTTTAGAATGGAATGTTCTGGGACCAAAAGGTGTGTAATGAGTGCTACAAATGCTTGCTCAGTGATGTCAGAGGATCAGGGCTGGCCCTGGGCCAGAGGCACAGAGGTGAAGGCTGCGTTTGCTAACCCCAGCTTCTTCCCTCCCTCCCATCTGCTGCTGCCCTCACTCATCCTGGTTTCTCCTCTCCCTCATCTCAAACCTTTCCTTAGGAGAGGGGGTGTGTTTAGACTCAGCGTAAGTGACTGACAGCACTTCGCTGCTCTGCCAACCCCTTTCTTCTCTGTTCTTTTAACTAGCTTGATGTGGTCTTCATCCTGGGCTTCTGAAAGTAGGATCACAAATCTCGAGGGTTCCCTGGTAACATGCCCGGGGCTAAACAAAGCCATAGGATAGCATGCTGCAGCTTTCTGAACATCAATTTTATTAGATGATAAGACAACAGTCATCTATAAAAACAAAGAAGTTGCTATAATTGTAAAGATAAAACAAAAAGTCTTCTCTCTATATGCTGGTTCAATCTGCTCCTTCCAGGCTGGGAGGAACACAGCTCCCTGACAACCACTCCAGATCACATCAGCCCCCAAGGAGTGGAGTATCCTGTGTTCCTACGACGACCCCCTAGGTCACCTGTAGTCTCTTTTTTTTTTTTTTTTTTCTGAGATGGAGTTTTGCTCTTGCTGCCCAGGCTGGAGTACAATGGTGCTACGTCAGCTCACTGCAGTCTCCGCCTCCTGGGTTCAGGCAATTCTGCCTCAGCCTTGTGAGTAGCTGGGACTACAGGTATGCACCACCATGCCTGGCTAATTTTGTATTTTTAGTAGAGACGGGGTTTCGCCATGTTGGCCAGGCTGTCTTGAACTCCTGACCTCAGGTGATCTGCCTGCCTTGGCCTCCCAAAGTGCTGGGATTACAGGTGTGAACCACCACGCCCGGCTGGTCATCTGTAATCTTGAATGATGGATGACAGGTTGGTGGTGACTGCTGGTACACCAGACACACGTTTTTCTGAACACTACATCGTATTTTTGAAATTAAGATTAGAATTTTTAAAAAAATATTTTAATTAAAAAATTTTTCTTACCCCACAGTAAACAAAGATCAAAAATTAGAATTTCTATCCGTGTTATTCCACATTACTCATTATGAACCTAACCCAGAGCAAAGGGCATTCACCAGCATGTTCAGCATACCTTTACCTAAAAGCTTCAAAGTTCTTAGAAGTGCGGACAGGACTGAACCAGGTATAAAACTCTGAGAAACCACAAGAAAAAGTCAACGAAATATATTAGGGGAGAGCCCAGGCCAGAAGGACAAAGTTCTACAAGGACCACAGAGGGGGACTAAGAATACTTTATTAAAAAAAAAAAATGAGTAGTCAGGTGCAGTGGCTCACACCTGTAATCCAAGCACTTTGGGAAGCGAGGTGGGCAGATCATGTCAGGAGATCAAGACCATCCTGGCCAACATGGTGAAGCCCTGTCTCTACTAAAATATAAAAAGTTAGCCAGGCGTGGTGGTGGGTGCCTGTAATCCCAGCTACTTGGGAGGTTGAGGCAGGAGAATTGCTTGAACGCGGGAGGTGGAGGTTGCGGTGAGCTGAGGTCGTACCCCTGCACTCTAGCCTGGGTAACAGAGCAAGACTGTCTCCATAAAAAAAAAAAAAAAAAAAAAAAAGGCCTGGAGCCAGGAGAAATGCACATCAGATAAGTCAAGCCCAGGAGCTGGATGGGAGGGCCAGCAGCTGTCACAGACACGGCAGGACCTGCTTCACCCCCAGGGACCCTGTGCTGACCCTTAGGTGAGGCCTCATTCTGCACCCTCATCTGCTCCAAGCTACTTATCCTATTTAAAAGGAGAAAGAAACGGGCAGAGGTCACAGACAATTCTCAAAAGAAGACACACATGCGGCCAACACATGTATGAAAAAATGCTCAACAGAGAAATGCAAATCATAACCACAATGAGACACCATCTCATACCAGTTGGAAGATCTATTATTAAAATGCCAAAAAATGACATGCTGGCGAGGTCAGGGAGGAAAGGGCACACGTATGCACTGCTGGTGGGAATGTAAACTGGTTCCCCTACTATGGAAAGCAGTTTGGAAATTTCTCAAAGAATTTAAAACAGAGCTACCATTCGACCCAGCAATCCCATTACTGGGTATATACCCAAAGGAATATAAATTGTTCTACCAAAGACACATGCAGCCGGGCGAAATGGTTCACGCTTGTAATCCCAGCACTCTGGGAGGCCGAGTTGGGTGGATCACCTGAGGCCAGGGGTTTGAGACCAGTCTGGCTAACATGGTGAAACCCCATCTCTATTAAAAATACAAAAATTGGGGCTAGGCGTGGTGGCTCACATCTGTAATCCCAGCACTTTCGGAGGCCGAGGCGGGCAGATCACAAGGTCAAGAGACTGAAAGAAAAAGTCACCAACCTGTGGGGTTTAAGAATTCCCATCTTGGCTAGGTGTGGTGGCTCCCAGCACTTTGGGAGGCCGAGGTGTGTGGATCACGAGGTCAAGAGATTGAGGCCATCCTGGCCAACATGGTGAAACTCTGTCTCTAATAAAAACACAAAAATTAGCTGGGCGTGGTGGCATGTGCCTGTAATCCCAGCTACTCGAGAGGCTGACGCAGGAGAATCGCTTGAACCAGGAGGCGGAGGTTGCGGTGAGCCGAGATCACGCCATTGCACTCCAGCCGGGGTAATAAGAGCGAAACTCCGTCTCAAAAAAAAAAAAAAAAAAAATTAGCTGGGTGTGCTGGGTGTGGTAGTGGGTACCTGTAGTCTCAGCTACTTGGGAGTCTGCTGCAGGAGAATCACTTGAACCTGGGAGAAGGAGGTTGCAGTGGACCGAGATTGCACCATTGCACTCCAGCCTGGGTGGCAAAAATGAAACTCTGTCTCAAAAAAAAAAAAAGAAAGAAAGAAAGAAAGAAAAGACACATGCACATACACACTACACACTCACAGTTCATCGCAGCACTATTCACAATAGCAGGGACATGGAATCAAGTTAAATGCCCATCCATGGCAGACTGGATAAAGAAAATATGGTATATATACACCATGGAATACTATGCAGTATAAAAAGAATGGATCATGTCCTTTGCAGCAACATCAATGGAGGTGGAGGCCATTATCCTAAGTGGACACAGGAAAGGAAAACCAAATACTGCATCTTCTCACTTATAAGTGGGAGCTAAATGATGAGTACACACGGACACAAAGGGGAACAACAGACACTGTATTACCTGAGGGTGGAAGGTGGGAAGAGGGAGAGGACTGAGAAACTAACCACCAGGTACTATGCTCTTACCTCGCTGACAAAATTATCTGCATACCTAATTACCATGTAACAAGCCCACACATTTAACCCCTGAACCTAAAATAACATTTGTAAAGAAAATACATAAAAATAGGGCTGGGCGCGGTTGCTCACGCCTGTAATCCCAGCACTCTGGGAGGCTGAGGCGAGCGGATCACGAGGTCAGGAAATTGAGACCATCCTGGCCAACATGGTGAAACCCTGTCTCTACTGAAAACACAAAAATTAGCTGGGCGTGGTAGCTGGCGCCTGTAGTCCCAGCTCCTCGGGAGGCCGAGGCAGGAGAATCGTTTGAACTCGGAAGGCGGTTGCGGTGAGCCGAGGTCGCGCCACTGAACTCCAGCCTGGCGACAGAGTGAGACTCCGTCTTAAAAAAAAAAAAATTAATTAATTAAAAATACCAGGTCCCTAACGTCCAGTGGTGTCTGAGACTTCTATTTGCTCTTTGGCGGTGCGTCTCTTGCTCTGAGACCTCAGACCCTGCAGTTCCTAACTGTCCCCTGTACCATGAGCTGAGCGGTGACGGGCAATGGGAGCATGATGCGTTACGGCGTTGCTGGGGATCCCGACTCTCACTGGTCGTGGGGGCCCCGTTCTTGGAAGGTGACCAGCGACTAGACCATTGCTCTATGGGGTGACTACTGTGTTATCCTTTTGAATTCTTCCTCCCCCGTAAGTCCCCTGGCTTCCTGAAGTGCTCCCTCTTTCTGGACATGTTCCCCACCTCGGGTGGGCGGGCTCCTCCCAGTGCCCTGTTTTGGCGGCGGCCTCTCTGCTCTCTGGCGGGCCTCCTCCCCTTCCTCCGGCTGGCGTGCCCCTACCCTCCCGCTTTCCGGCAGGTATGCTACCCCGCAACCCGCACTTTCCGCTGGACTCCCTCTCTCCCTTCTAGTGGGCGTTCTCCCCCTACTTCCACTGGGCCGCCTCCTTTCTTTCCGGTGGGCATGCTCCCCCTACTTCCGGCTGGCCTCCTGCCCCCTTTCCGGCAGGCGTGCGTCCTCCATTCCCAGGGGGGCTCCTCCCCAGCTTTCCGCAGGACATGCCCCCCCACTTCCGGCGGGGCCTCCTCCTCCACTTCCGGCGGGGCCTCCTCCCCCACTTCCGGCGGGGCGGCCTCCCCACCTCTTCTGGCGGGGCCTCCCTCCTCCCTTTAAGTTGAAGTGCTCCCTGCTTCCCGTGGGTCTCAGTCATCTGCGGGCCAGCACCGCGTGCGGCTGCTCGGCTGGTGGTCTCCTGCTCTCCCGGCCCTCCAAAAGCCTCTGCCGTTAGCACGTGGCGCAGTTCCCTGCCTGGGCTCTTAGGCTCTCCCTCCTCTGCCAGTCACGGTGGGTCACGACATTGGCCAGGACGCAGCAGAAGGGACAGAACACGCAAGGCAGATGGCGCACCCACCTCGGCACCGTAGGCCAGTGCGACCTCCAGGGAGCAGGCGGGCCGGCACGGGCCTCCTTGCTGGAGACAGCTAGGCCGAGACCCGGGACCACAGAAGAGAAGCCAGGAGAAGGCAGCGGGACCTGGGGCCCTCCCCACCTGTCCGGTCGGGTGGACAACCCCGCCTGTCTGCGTGAAGAAACTAAGTCAGAGATGCGCCATGCCTGCTGCGGGTGTAGCAAGGGCTCTTTCTGCGCGGCGTGTTACCCCCATCACACAGGAACAGCCGTCACCGTGTCATAGATGGGAAACCAGGACGTGCAGGCATCAGGTAACTCTCCCGTCGCCACAATCTACCCAGTCTAGTAACTCCCACACTGAAGCCCATAGGTTACCACCAGCCTCCGTGGCCCCTTCCAGGCCGCAGAGCTGTTAGACACGTGAGCCGAGTTCTCCGTCCCTTTGGCCTGCTGAAGCCGCCCCGAATGCCTGGTGTCCAAGGCCAGATGGCCCCTCCTGCGGGCCCTAGCGCCAGCTGGGCTGAAAGGAGCCCCAAGGATGCCGCTGCTAGCCTCCATGGCTATAGAGGACCTCATCCCAGTCTCTCGGGACTCCAGCATTGGGTCTGCTGGTGGGCATGGGGCGTTTCTGCCTTTCCCTGTCTGCCAGCAGCATTGGTTCAGGCACGGCCCACAGCCCGGGCTGCCCTCACCTCCACACCTGTAGGCAATGAGCTTGAAAATTCACCTTAGCCAAGGGAGCCTTGGTTCTCCTGGGGACCCACTGCTTCTTCCTGCACCCCTTTCTCTCAGCGGTGTTGATCTGTTACCACCATCCACTCCTCACAGCCTGGTTCAGGGTTCTTCAGTCTTCCCCACAATGTCCTTGTCCACCACAGAATCCAGTGTAGAAACATGTCGCCTGTAGTTGGATGTAGATGTATCTCCTTAGCCTTTTTCAGTCTGGGAGAGGGCCCTGGTCTGTTATTGCATGATCTTTATTATTTTTTGAAATGGAGTCTCATTCTGTCGCCCAGGCTGGAGTGCAGTGGCATGATCTCAGCTCGCTGCAACCTCCGCCTCCTGGGTTCAAGCATTTCGCCTACCTCAGCCTCCTGAGTGGCTGGGTTTATAGGCGCACACCACCACACCTGGCTAATTTTTTTTTTTTTTTAGTAGAGATGGGGTTTCACCACGTTGGTCAGGCCGGTCTCCAACTCCTGACCCCAGGTGACCCACCCACCTTGGCCGCCCAAAGTGCTGGGATTACAGGCCTGAGCCACCGTGCCCGGCTGACTGGCGTGATCTTAACAGTATTAAGCTTTGTAGATTCAGGTGTTTTTGGGACGCCCCTCAAGTGGGGTTTTCCAAGGTCCTCTCGTGTTTCGTGGCAGGTTTCATCTCTGGTAAGAACAGCAGGAGTGCCGTTGTGTTCTCGTGGCGTCCTCTCCACGGGTCCACCATTTCCATCGGCCCCTTCCCTGACGTCATTCGTACCTTGATGAGGGTAGAATTGGCCAGGCTTCTCCAGGTGAAGTTATTTTTCTTTTGTAATTACATATTTCATGAAGAGGTACTCCAAAACTATATACATAGCTCATTACTCACGAAATTATAGTTAATGATTAAATATAATAGAACTAATGGATATGATTCATACAGGTGTGGCCTCACGTGATTTCCCATTTTATTCAGTGGGTTGTAATGGATCACAATTGTTATTACATTATTTATTTTATGCTCAAATGAGGCCAGCTTTGGTCAGTGGAGTCCCTTCAAACCGGCTTCTGTGTCATTTGGACCGGTCTCCATCGTTCTTTGAGCACTGCCTTACCATCTGGCCCAAAAATGTGTTCCAGGCCCATCTTGTCATTTCCCTGCCCACGCTCTGGAGTCAGCCATCTTGGCAGCTCTGATTGTTTTTATTTTAATTTTTAATTTAATTTTATATTTAGAGACAGGTTCTTGTTCTGTCACCCAGGCTGGAGTGTAGTGGCATAGTCATAGCTCACTGTGGCCTTGAACTCCAGGCTCAGGCAGTCCTACCTTAGCCTTCCAAGTAGCTGGGCTATAGGCATACACCACCATGCCCAGCTAAATTTTTAATCTTTTATAGAAGATGGATTCAGTGTATTGCTGGGCTGGTCTCAAATTCCTAGGTTCAAGTGATCCTTCTGTCTTGGCCTCCCAAAGTGCTGGGATGACAGGCGTGAGCCTCCATGCCTGGCCTCCCTGATTCTTTTTTAGTGGGGCCCTGAGTGGACTGAGCTGGGGACACAGACACGTACACGCTTTACATCCATGCTTGCTTTTCTATGTGTCTATAGCTTGGACTATAGGTGCATACCACCATGCCCGGCTAATTTTTTTTTTTTTTTTTTTTTTTTTTTAATGAAGACAAGGTTTCTCCATGTTGGCCAGGCTGGTCTCGAACTTCCAAGTTCAAGCGATCCTCTCGTCTCAGCCTCCCAAAGTGCCGGGGTGACAGGCGTGAGCCTCTGTACCTGGTGAGCTCATTTGTTCTTCTGGACGTGTTGGGTCCCTCGCTTCATCTGTGACTGGCCTCATCCCATGCTGCCTCCCCCCACTGACCCGGGCTCTGAGACTCAGCACCAGGCTCCCTGCTGCCCAGTAGCTCTCCTCACCTCCACTTGGACTCTGACACACCACGCCGGGCCTCTGTACCCAGGACCTAGCCTGCCCTCACTTGAGCCCTGATGCCTTCCTCTGCAGAGGTCATCCTGCCCCGCAGACCCCAGCCTTGTCCAGCTGTTATTAGGGAAGTGAGAGGGAGGGAAGCCAATGAGGGCCTTCGATGGCACAGAACATTCTAGTCAGTGGTGCTTGTGGTTTTTGAATCTTCGAAACCCAAGATAGGGCCTGCAGTGGACCGGCTCGTCCACACCAAGGCACCTGGCTGGGGCCATCCGTGACCCTGTCTGTGCCTCTTAAAAAGGAGAAGCCATTGGCGGTGCCCCGGAAAGAAATGGGCCCTTTTCTCCTCCAGGGCTGCTGCTTTGGCTTCAGGCCACGTGCCTGACCCTGAGTGGGTTAAACTTTAACGCTCCCACCGGTTTCAGGTTCGGTCAGGGGATTTTCCACATCTCGCCCTGGTTACTCAAGCGTCTGAGAGCAGGCGGGCTGTCAGGGCCTCCCCTGAATCACTTGGGCATCTGTGCCCCACCCGGGGTCAACCTCCGTGGTGCGTGACGAGAGGCCGGGCTACTTCTGGATGTCTCCCAGAACCCCGCTGCTGGGCTTCTGGGACAGAGCTTCTCTCCTGGAGGAGGAAGGGCTCCAGGAAGCCCTGGCTAGATGATCGGGAGGTCCCCTGGGGCCGAGCCCATCTGCCACGAGGCCAACGCAGCCTCCATCTCAGCTGCCCTGGTGGTCTGGGCTGCTTCGAAGCCTGAGCACTTCACAGTCACAGTATTACAATCTTTACCTTAAGAAGTGTCCCTCGAAGCATCTAAGCTGTAGGCCCTGTGACCTGGGCCGGCTCTGGCTGTGATGCCGCATACAACACAGCTACCAGGCTCCGAGTTCCCAGAGTGGAGGGAAAGGACCGAGAACAAGGTCCTTGTCGCGGCTGAGAGTGAGACGACATTCATCAGCTATGTGATCGGGAAGTTATCTACCTTCTCCGTGCCTCAGTTTCCTGCAGTAGAACCTACTCCACAGGCTCAATGTGAAGATGAAATGACCTGATACTGATATTTAAACGGAGGGTCTTCAGAACCACACTTAGCTGTATTCTGTCTGTTTCTCTCTTTATAAAATGCTGCCGTCAAAGGCATCCGCCCTGCCTCCTGGAGAGCCCTCAACCTTCTCCTCTTTCAAGGCCAAAGACTGTTCCCTAGTTCCTTTGCCTTATTTAACCAAGGTTTGAAAGCCTGGAAAAGATTTCAGAAAATTTGGATTTAGGGATCTTCTGTCTTGCGCTGCTTTGCCAGAGAGTGGCTTGGCTTTGGACACCACACATGGGCGTGTTCGCACATTGGCAGTGGAGGAAGCGAAGGGCCTGCTGGCCTGGTCCTGGATCTCTCCTCTGGGGGATGGGCCAGCTATGCCCTGTCCCCAATGGGGGGAAAATGAGGCCAGGAGAGATTCAGGATTTGGGTGTTCAGGAGGCTGCTGGCTGGGAGAGTGAGTGACAGGAACTGGCTGCTGGAACAACCCCCGCCCCGCCTCAGCCTCTGAGAGGCTCTTACCTAGGTGGCTCCAGCTGAGACCTCGGAGCTCCAGGCTTCCCACAGGTTGGGTATTCTGACCCCGTCCTGCCTTCTCGCCCGTGTGTTGGGAAGCTGGGTGTAAAGCACTTGAACTTCATGTGCATTTTTTTTCTTGTTCCTTCAGCAGCTTTGTGAGACCAACAGTGAATAACAGACAGCCTAGTTGATCAGGGATGGGGAGCACCCTTGTTCCCCTGGAGAAGCTGCCCACCTAGGCCCTGGCTCTGGAGACAGCTCAGAGTTCAGCTGCTCCTTGTAACGAAACTCTTCCTGGCACCAGGCGATGGCTCCCAGTGCCTTCCGTCATTCCAGCTTCCCAGAAAGTGCCCACCACGCTTGTTACTGCCTTTTCCTTCCCTTGACTTCCTCCATCTCCACCCACCCATGCCCTCCCAGCTCGGCTTCTGCTCAACAGCCTGGCCCACTCCCTTCTCAGCCAGTTCTAGGGCTCCAGTGGGCCGTAGCTGTGCAAGTGTTACAGGTATAGTATGTAATGTCTATCCTAAATGAGTGTCTTTGAAACTAAAAGGGGCTGGGGGACACCCAAGCATAACCAGGACTGCTGTGGCCAGTCTGTGCATAGGTTGTGCAGGCACCCTGTTCCCGCCCCAGGACATTTCATCCTTCGGCTTCAGGTTAGCACTAGCTGCTGGCTCTGCACCGGCCTGCCTTTTCCTTCCAGAATCACTAACTCCAGGCATCCTGGCACTCAGCTCAGGCCAGACCCTGCTTTGACGGCTAGAGCTGGCTTGTCCTGGCTGGCCAGATTGATGGGTACAGTTTCAGGAATTTTACAAGCCAGTTGTTAAATACAACCATCATTTTGAAATTAGGCAAACATACAATCAAATAATATGAAGACAGGTAATAAGTACTTTAAAATCATCACTTCCTAATCATATCACTATTTTTTTTTTTTGAGTTGGAGTCTCGTTCTGTTGCCCAGGCTGGAGTGCAGTGGCGCAATCTTGGCTCACTGCAACCTCTGCCTCCCGGGTTCAAGTGATTCTCCTACCTCAGCCTCCTGAGTAGCTGGGATTACAGGCTCGTGCCATCATGCCCGGGTAATTTTTTTGTATTTTTAGCAGAGATGGGCTTTCACCATGTTAGCTAGCCTGGTCTTGAATTCCTGACCTCAAGTGATCCGCCTGCCTTGGCCTCTGAAAGTGCTGGGATTACAGGTGTGAGCCACTGTGCTTGGCCCATACCACTATTTTCTATGCTTTTAATGTTATATATGTCCACTGTGTCTGTATGGAGGGAAACCACCACATGATTGTTTGCTCGTGTGTGTCTCTTCCTAACTCTGAGTGCAATGTCGTCAGGTTGGTAGCTGGAAACAGACCACGGTGGGAATATTTACACCATTGCATTGGCAAATGCTATCAATCAAGGCTTGATTTATGGTTCTGTTGATTATTCTTCACAGTGATGTTAGTAGTAGATTAAACTTAACAGCACATTGTACCTGTAGCCATTCCATTATGAATAATACACAAAGTGGAGGAAATATTTTTGTAACATTTGGAAATTATTCTGTGATTCAGCAAAGAGGTTGCTCGTGTTATTGACAAGTTCAGAAATACATGCTGCCAAAGCCAAAACGAGGCTTCGCTTTAATAAAGGTAGTTAACACAAAGACGAGAAATGATTTACTAGCTGTTCACTTACTAGACTAAGGATACTCGTTGGGAAGAGGTAGTGTAAGATGCACCTCTGTCAAATCATGGCTGAATATGTTTGGCAAAAAGTCAATAAAAATTCTGAGAGCACCAGTCTGCTATGTGGGATTGAATATTTTAACGTTATTTGCAAATTGTGTGCTCTGCACCCTTTATGTGATTATAACTTCTAATATATAAGGAAACATGTACACGTACATGCTTCTTCAGAGAGCCAGTGGCTGAGGTTTCCAGCTCACTGCCGCCCACCTTCGCCTGGGCTGGGTTGGTGCCTCTTTTTGCTGCTCCCACAGAAAGCTGTCCAGAACTGTAATGTGACCCTCTTCGTGTGTCTCCCTTACTGAACTTGAGGACAGAGTGATCTTTGTGGCTCTAGCACTTTACATGATGCCTAGCACATACCACGTGCCCTCCCCAGACTGTGTGAATGAGTGGATTGAACAGTTGAGTGGGTGAAGACTCAGTGTGTTCCCCATAGCATTGCTGCTTCCTGGAGTGGTGACTGCACTTCCTGGTCCCTCTGCAGGGGGGTGTGGCCGTGTGATGAGTCCAGTCTAGTGGTACGTGGAAGGGTGATGCCAGCCACCTTCATGCCTGCCCTCCAGTGAATCTACAAGAGCCTCCAAGTCCCTCTCCTTCCCTGCAGCCTCGGAGCAGCAGGGTCCGCGTGTCCCTGCTAGTGTGACTACATGGTGGAAAAGGGATGCCTGGCCCACCAAGTGACTGAGTGAAATATGTTTGTTTTGTTTAGCCACTGAGACACAGGGTCTGTTTGTTACCACCGCACAGCCTCATCCGTCCTGACTGGGGGATGAGGATGCTGAAGCCCAGCGCTGGGAGGTGACATGGGCCAGGCTGCACCTTCTGTGAAGTCGCAGGCCCAGCCCAGAGCCTGTCTTCACTGTCGCCTTTCCTCCCACCTCTGCCCATTTCTTCCCTCCTAAACAATTTTTTTGGAAATACAGAATAAAATGTGAACCTGAGGTGGGTTTTGTTCTCAGCTGTATTTCAGACGGTATCTGGTTAGGACCCATGCCTGGTGACGCCTCCACTGGCAGCCAACCAGGAGGCACAGTCACCACACAGCCTGTCATTAGAGGATCAGCCACGGGGGCTGATGTCTGGGACTCAGGCTCCCATTAAGTGTTACTAGCCTTAGCCTCAGTGAGGTTTCACCATGAGCAGCGTCCCTGGCCTTGTCACTTACCACTTCCTCTGGCTTATCTGGACCAGATCTGGTACTTGGGCAGCTGGAAAACCAGCTTTGGACGTGACACTCTCTCAGGCTCCAAATGCCAAGCAGGACAAACAGGACTCCTGATTCTCAGCTGAAAAAAACCTCAGCTTAGTTGCACAAACATTTCAATGTGGATTACGAGTCAGGTATTACGCTGTTTACTGTAGTACAGGACGTCTAGTATAAGCCTAGTATAGGGTGATACATGTAGCGTAAGTGTGGTACAGTATATGTATAGTACATGGCCGGTATCATATCATGGAACAGTACGATATGCGTAGTATTGTATTTGTGGTGCAATATGGTGGTGCAGTATAACAAGCACAATGTCGCATCGAGTTCTCTGCCTTGTCCTTCCTCTCCTGAAAGCCTGGGTACCTTCCCTTTTGATTGCAAAAGGGGAGGCTGAAACCATCAGGTTGAAGTCACAGGGGCCAGATAGGGGCTGTGACTTGAGGGGTGAGTCGGCACATTCCTAACTCACGGCCTGGTGATGACAATGGCCTTCAGCCTCCTTGGCCCCACCCAGCCTCTCCTCCGCTGGAATTCCATCCGTGACTTCTGCTTGACCCTGAAGCACCATTCTTGGCTTTGCTTTCTGTCTTTACTAGGAGAGTACACAAGCTCCTCAAGAGTAGTCTCGCTTTGTGTTTTGCTTTTATTTTACTGTATTCCCATTGTCTAGAATGGTGCCGGAGTGTTTGTTGAATGGCTGCTAGACTGCAAGCCCTGTGAGGGCAGGGTGCCCCACTTATGGCATAGTGCTCTATCCGGGGACTGTGGAGACTCACAGTGCCTTGTGGGTGGCCCCCCTTCCTGACGCCTCTGTCCTGGCTGGCTCTAGGTCTCTGTACAGGCTGTGGCCTCTGTCTAGAATATTCCCCTTTGTGTCATTCCAGCCTTCCCTGACCACTGCCCCCTACCTGTCTCCCGGCCCCGTGTTTCCCCTGTCGTGGTGCAGCCACACCTTCTTGCAAGTAGCTTGATCGCTTGTCTGTCCTCTCCCCTCCCCTGGACTGGGAGCCTATGGGGTACAGGGCTGCATCTGTCCTGCTCCCCACCGTATCCTCAGGACAGCCCCAGACATGCACAAAGGTACCTGCATGCTAGGAGGACGAACCAAGGAAGAGCTGACCACAGCCAGGTGTGGCCT
Organism: Plecturocebus donacophilus; assembly: GCA_004027715.1. Classification (NCBI taxonomy): domain Eukaryota; kingdom Metazoa; phylum Chordata; class Mammalia; order Primates; family Pitheciidae; genus Plecturocebus; species Plecturocebus donacophilus. The sequence continues at coordinate 16,887 of PVKP010009058.1, forward strand.
TGTGATCTACCCAGGGACACCCAGAGGTCACATTGGGGGGTGCAGAAAGTGTAGCCTGGCACCGTGTCAGGTTGAAGCTGCCCCTGGTCATCAGCGGTCATGCTCAGGACCAAGAAAGTGGCCTGGGTCTACCATTCTCTTATCCAGGCTGGACTCTCTGCTTCCGAAAGTGTGCCATATGCTCATGGTGACGCCTCCGAGCTCTCTTGTTTATCAGTGTTCACACAGAGATTCACTTCCAGAGCTACTTATTAAACACTTACTATGTGCCAGCTGCCCTGCTAGGTACTGGGGGTGCAGAGATTAGCACAGCGGGACCCTACCTCCAGGGGCTCACAGACCCGCGCCTGCGTTGCGCCTGCACACCTCAGGAGAACGTGCTGGGTTCTGTTTGCCAGCACTGTGTGTCGAGAGCCCACCTTCCTGGGGCCCACCCCAGAGTTTCTGATCCATCAGGCGTGGGGTGAGTCTGATGGCGTGGGGCGAGTCTGATCACGTGTGTTGCTCACAGATTCCCTAGTGTGTGCTCTGCCAGTCAGGGGCCTGCACTCAGAAGCCCTGCCCTAGACTGTCCTAGCCTGGCAGTTGTCACGAGTCTTACACATCCACGACCTCATTTACTCTTTCAGCCCCCCTCTCCTGGGTAAGTTCGCTGCACACAGCAGGGGAGAGCTGGCACTGCATCTCAGGCCCAGGGCTTCCTGTTGGAGGCTGCCCTTTCCTAGCAGCTCTGGGTGGATCGAACTGTTCCCGGTGCTACTGGAGTTCTAGGAGAGTTGTGGGGCCCAGCCAGGGGAAGTTGTGGGGAATTGGTGGAGGCTTCCCAGAGAAAGGTCAGAGGATGCCACATCTGGGAGGCAGTGTGGTGGGTCACCTTTCCGTTTCTGGGAGGAGGGCTGACTTGGCAGGATGGGCGGAGGCAGAGTGGCTTGTGGGCAGGGCCCCAGGTCCCTACCTAGAAGGCAGAGAAGGGGCAGGCGGTGCTCCCTCCTGGGCAGGGTGCCCCTCCCTCGGCAGTTGGGACTGGGGCCTGGGTCATCCCACCCCCCTGCAGGTCCCAGCGGGAGGTCAGGGCAGCCTTGGCCTGAAGGTGCTGTGCACGATGGCCAGGCTGGGGCCTGTGCCCCTGCAGTTCACAAGTCATTTCCTCTGTGCCAGCCCAGGTGGCCGTGGTACTCTGGGCCACATAGTTTCCAGTGTCCCTGGACTGGGCCAGGCTGTCCGGGTTCGGTGCCACCTCATTAGAAGGAGGCTGGGAGGGAGTGCAGGGAGGGGCCGGCCCTGCGAAGGCGTTACCACGGGCAAGGAAGGGAGCGTGGAAAAGCCTGTGCGGAGACCGGCGGCTTCCTCCCGTGCTGTTTCTCAGCAGGAAGCTGGGCCTGCCCTGCCCCAGGGAAGGAAAATAAACTCTGGACACATATTTGTAGAAAGTGGGAAAGCCCTGTTTCTCGGGGTGTGACATTTAAAACCGGCTGCTCTGCTCAAGTCCCCACTGACGATCAGGGAGGGGCCCAGGAGGCAGGGTGGCCGGGCTGCTTGTGCCTGGCTGGGGCTGCCTGTCCCTGGTCGGGGCTGCCTGTCCCTGGTCGGGGCTGGCTGGTTGTCCCTGGTTGGGGCTGCCTGTCCCTGGTCGGGGCTGGCTGGTTGTTCCTGGTCGGGGCTGCCTGTCTCTGGTCGGGGCTGCCTGTCCCTGGTCTAGGCTGGTTGGTTGTGCCTGGCTTGAGCTGCCAGGCCCAGGGGCTTTCACTCCTGCATCTGGCTTTGCTCCTGAGTCCCCAGGGCTATGTAGGAATTCCCTGCGTTGATGATGGGGATGAGGAAGGTGTGAGCCAGGCACATGCCAAGCGCCTGACACTGGTGTTGTTGAGACCTGTCCTGGAGGACAGTCTCTCCCAGCCCTGCTCCTGTCTCTGCTCGCACAGCCCTATGGGGAGGGGAGGCCATGTTCTTGTGAAGGTCTCTTTCCATCCCAGCCAGTCTGAGTGCTCTCCAGTTCTCCGTACTGAGTCGAAATCTCCTCCTGTCCTCTCTGCGGCCACACAGAACGTGACAGCCTCGCAGCCTTCAGACCCTCCCAGCCGTCTGGACTTCCTGGGTCAGTGTGCTCCGTGCTTCCCACTGGCTCTGGGCTCCTCTGGAAGCTGCAGGCTTCGGGGTGGAATTGAAAATCCAGCAGGGTATGCTTATGGCAAAATGTACCTTTGAAATCAGGAGGATCTGATTTTTAGAAACAGCAAGTAGTCCCTTGGAATCAAATCTGTATGAGGTAGATGATTGAGCTGAGACAAAACCAAAAATCTGGCTTAAAAGGAAAACTTGAGTGATTTTAAAAACCTGGCCTAGCCGGGCGCGGTGGCTCACGCCTATAATCCTAGCACTTTGGGGGGCCGAGGTGGGTGGATCACCTGAGGTCAGGAGTTCAAGACCAGCCTGGCCATCATGGTGAAACCCCATCTTTAAAAAAAAAAAAGAAAAAAAAAAACCTGGCCTAAACTGGCACTGAAGGTGGTTATTCTAGAGAAATTTACAAAAGGTAATTGAAAGGATAGCAAGGTTACTGTAGGCAAAGTATGAGGCCTCCCAAGGCAAGGAGACCTCAGTTCCCTGGGAGCCTCAGACGAAAAATGGCAGCAGTGCCACCGAGGAATACTGGCAGAATTGTGATCACTTGTGGCAGGGCAGGAGGGGGCACCAGTCTGTAGGGTACCAGCTCACAGTGGAGCTGCCGCTGGAAACATGTAAGGCGAAACACCACCTCGTCCCTACTGCCCCTGAGCTGAGGCCGGGGTGGAGACCAAGGCAGGCCTCCGTGGCGTGGCCCTGCCCTGCTGCTGGGTTGGAGCCAGGCCCCTGGACTTTCTTTACCTAGAAGCCTCCTTGCCTTTCCAGCAACAGCCACAGCTTCAAAGGCCTGCCAAGGAGCAGATCGGGCATCCTGGGAGCTCGTGTAGCCGTGCTGTGCGTAGGAGTCCTGCACGTTAGGGTGCCGGAAACTCCAACAGGCAATTCCAGGTTCCAGAGCCAACTCCTAAGTGAGGGAAGGGAGACAGAGGCCACCAGAGGACCTGCCTGGAGCTGGGTCCCCAAGGCCAAGGTCACAGGCACCAGATTTAAAGGGGGGCCTTCTCAGGCCCAGGCTCATCCCCACCTCCCTTTCCTCTTGGAAGCTGCCCTCCACCCCCACCCCATCTTTCTGCCAAGCCTGGCCTCAAATGGCCCAGCCTTCAGCTGCCTTTTCTTGTCATCCGTGCAAGTGGCCCCATCCTATTACTATGCCCTGAAGCCCATCTAAAGATCAGGAGGAGTCATGGGGAGAAGGGGGCCAGGTTTGTTCAGGAAGTGACTCGGTGGGTGGCAAGGAAAGAAGGGACGCAAGAGGGCAGGACACACTCTGGAGGGCGAGGCCTGGCCTCCCCAAGAGGCCCCTGAGGAGAGGAGTGAAGCCTCCCTGTTCCATGTGTAAGTGGCCAGGATGTCCCCCCATGGCAGGTGGGCATAGGGAGAAAGGAGCTACCATCCAGCACCTCTCAGTGTCGGCATACAGAATAGACAGGAAGATTGGATGAATGAATGAATGAATGAATGACACTGTCATATCTGGCACCTTCCCACTGCTGCCAACCATTTTACATGATAGACATTTAAATTCAGTTCCTGTGGCCTTTGAGATTGAAGGGCCAGGCACAGTGGCTCACCCCTATAATCCCAGCACTTTGGGAGGCTGAGGCAGGTGGATCACCTGAGGTCAGGAGTTCAAGACCAGCCTGGCTAACAAGGCAAAAAACTGTTTCCATTTAAAATAGAAAAATTAGCCAGGCATGGTAGCACACGCCTGTAGTCCCAGCTACTAGGGAGACTAAGGGAGAATCGTTTGAACCTGGGAGGTGGAGGTTGCAATGAGCCAAGATAGCGCCACTGCACTCTAGGCTGAGCAACAGAGCAAGACTCCATCTTAAGAAAAAAAAAAAAAAAAAAAGATTGGTCTGAAGAATGAAGAGTCTCATAGAAAGCTTCACAGTCACATGGGTTATGAATTAGGAAAGTCACAACCACATGAGCCCCTCAGTCCTGAGTTGGGAAGGTGGGTACAGGAGATGGGGCATGCCAGCCGCTCCGACATCTGGGCACTGCCAGGCCTTTTTAAACCCTCTTACTCTTTGAAAATCATCTTCCTTAGCCTGGGTGTGGCGGCTTATTCCTGTAATCCCAGCACTTTGGGAGGCTGAGGTGGATAATCTGAGGTTGGGAGTTTGAAGAAACCCTGTGTCTACTAAAAATACAAAAATTATCTGGGCGTGGTGGTGCATGTCTGTGATCCCAGCCTCTTGGGAGGCTGAGGCAGGAGAATCGCTTGAACCCAGGAGGCAGAGGTTACAGTGAGCCAAGATCGTGCCACTGCACTCCAGCCTGGGCAACAAGAGCGAAATTCTGTCTAACAAAGAGAGAAAACCATTTTCCCAAGCAGAGGTTATTTTCCCCAAATTCAAAACGCCAGACACCAAGTGAATGGTCGGTAGAAGGGATACAGTCTGTCCAATTTCAAGGACCAGGAAACTTGTACAGTCGGAGAACTGGTTGGAAGCTGAAGGTGACCATGTGGCATTGCCGACACCATACCCTGTCAGGGACAAGGGTTGTGTGAGGACTTGGGCCATTGCAGAAGGGCCACAGAGGGCCAGGGCGTCTTCAGGAGCAAGGGCCGATCTCTTGCTGCTGTCCTCACACTCACAGGCAGTTCATGTCGTGAAAGGCAAAGCGCAGACCTGGCAGTCAGCGGGGCCTGGACCTGAATGGGAGCCGCCCCCTGGTTGTGCGCACAGGCTGTGCAGGCCCTGCGGGCAGTTCCCCTGTTCATTCAGCCCCACCCCTGAAAGGCATTTCCAGAATTTAGGTCACTACTGCTGGCAGCCTTACTTGCTACACAAACACTCTGAGGTTAAAGTTGATGAAGGGTGACCTGTTGATGAGCCACTGCACTCCAGCAGCCTCTGCTTGCAAATGTCAATTGTTACCTGGGCCTGGAGTGGGCTGGTCACAGCGACAGCCCTGATGGTGGTAGGGATGTGGGAGTGGGGGTCGCATGCTGGCCTGGGGTTCCTGCCGTCTGCCCAGCCCCCGAAGAAAGGCCTGAGGCTTTGAGCAGGCCTAGAGCGGTTGCATGTTCAGATGCTCCCAAACCTCAGAAGCAAGGGTCAGTGGGGAACAGGAGCCAGGAAAACCTGTGTTAAACCCAAGCAGTGAAGCAGGAAGGGACCCAGACCAACCAAGCCTTGCTGCAGATCCTCATGTGCCCAGGGCAGAGGGGTCTAGCTGTGGACCCTGCACCCAGATCTGGGGACTGCAGTGGGATCCAGGATGCAGTGGCAATGCTGGGGTGCTGTGACCCGCCGCACTCTGCAGGGTGGTTGGGGTGCTCCTCCCCTAGGCTGGAGTTTGCCGTTGAGGGTGTTGAGGTCATGACTGGGAGTCACCATGTAGCCCCTTCTTAGCTGGTTGTTTCATAGGAAGTTCCTACAGTCTGCAGAAGGAGCAAGCCTGGAGGAAACCCTTGTGGGCTCCTGGGGGTTGACTCCCCCGCCCCCCTCAGGACAGTACCCAGCAGGAAGCATGTAGCCTGCTTTGCTGAGTGATGGGCATTTCATAAGTCTTGTGAATGTGGAATGCAGAGGACAGACTTCTGCTGTCTTGTTTGGAAGACGCCTTTCAGAAAGCCTTCACTGTCAAACACCAGGGGGGCGGTTGCCATGGTGAAAAGCGTGGGGTGGGAGGGCCCCGGCCTTTTCTTCTGTGCATGGCTCGATTCTCCCACAAGGCTTTCATGCGAGAGAAACTGGTGATTCTGGTGGTGAGGCAGAAGCCCCAGAGGCCTGGGGGAGGTAAGCCATGTGGAGCTGGGTTCCCAGCCACGCTTCTGCTTCAAATTCAGTGACAGAGCACGAGCACGTGATTTCCCAGGACACAGCGGCTTGCAGCTCTGTCTTCTCTTTCCTCAGCTATTTGAAAGTGGGGGCCGCCGTGGCTCATGCCTGTAATCCCAGCACTTCAGGAGGCTGAGGCGGGCAGATCACAGGGTCAGGATCAACCTGACCTGTCCAACATAGTGAAATCCCATCTCTACTAAAAATAGAAAAAATTAGCCGGGCGTGGTGGCGCAGGCCTGTAGTCCCAGCTACTCAGGAGGCTGAGGCAGGAGAATCGCTTGAACTGGGACCCGGGAGGCGGAGGTCGCAATGATCATGCCACTGCACTCCAGCTTGGACTACAGAGCAAGACTGTCTCAAAAAAAAAAGAGCAAGCAAGCAAGCAAGCAGGGCTTGTCCATCTAGCAGATTAGAAACGGAGATGGAACTTGTTCCCCTTACTTAAAAGCAGGGGAGAAAGCCTTGTGAGGAGAGGACACAAAACCTGTTTGGTGACTTGTCATTTCAATGAAAACACAAACCAGTTCAGGTGAGCCTTCCTGACTCCTCCCCCCAGCAGCCCTGGCGGGACCACAGGGAAACAAGGCCAGCGCTCACTCCCAGCTCACCTTTCTTTGATGACAGAAGTTTAAGAACCCAAGGAAGCAGCTTAGGGGAAAACAAGTTTATTAATCTCGCCACGTCACAGCGATGGGTACATGCAGAGCAACGCCTTCCGGAGGCCAGTCGCCATGGGAAAACAGCACAGGAGTTAGGATAAAAGTAAATTGTTGTCATGTTCTATCTTTCTCTTCATTCTTCTTTATGAAGCATTAAATAAGTGATTCCTTAGATCGCCTATTGTATAAAAATCATTACCACCAAATCCTCTGACAGGTCAGAATCCTCACAGCAAGACGTGTGGAAATTTAAAGGAATGCATTTCTTTTTTCTTTGTGAGACAGGGTCTCACTCTGTTGCCCAGGTTGGAGTGCAGTGGTGAGATCTAGGCTCACTGCAACCTTGACGTCCCAGACTCAAGAGATACTGCCACCCTGCCTCCTGAGTAGCTGGGACGACAGGTGCATGCCACCAGGCCAGGCTAGTTATTTTTATTTTTGTAGAGATAGGGACTCACTACATAGCTCAGGCTGGCCTCGAACTCCTGGGCTCAAGCAATCTCCCCACCTCTGCCTCCCAAAGTTCTGGCATTATAGGCATGAGCCACATGCCTGGTCAAGAGAACGTATTTCCAATTTTTTGTTTTTTAATAAAACAGTCAGTCCCAAGGTTTCTGTAAGGCCATGCTCATCACCTCTGCCCAGCTCTTCATGATAGCTGGTTTCAAATGGGCATCCTACAGTAGAACGCTGCCCCAGGAATTTTGAGTGAGGAATCCTAGAGTCAGAAGTCAGCTTGTGCAGCCCAGCAGGGGCTGAAGAGCAGGCAGGCAGCACAGGCTGTGAACCCTGGGTCTGGGGCCGCCCTCACAGGCCTCCGAGTTCCATCAAAATGCATGGAGCCAAGGGCTCTATCATTAAACACCATGGAAAAGTCATCCTCCAAATTCCTGATGAAAGCATCCCGGATCCCTGTCTCTGTCTTTCCTGCCCCTTCTCTCCTCAACCAGCCTTATAGGAGAATGCAGGCAGGGAGAAGCAATGATCAACATTTCTGCCAGTTTTGTGAAGTTGGGTATGTATGTGAGGAACCAAGTGTCAGAAAGGGGAGGAGAGGGGAGGACTGTGCAGATCCTGTGTTCGGGGCTGTCATCTGCTGATGGGACTCTGGTTTGGCCATTTGCACACAGCTTTTGAAAAGCCAAGGACATGGCTGGGGCGGTGGCTCACGCCTGTACTCCCAGCACTTTGGGAAGTCGAGGCTGGTGGATCATCTGAGGTTAGGAGTTTGAGACCAGCCTGGCCAACAAGGTGAAAGCCTGTCTCTACTAAAAATACAAAAATTAGCTGAACACAGTGGCACGTGCCTGTAATCCCAGCTACTCAGGAGGCTGAGGCCGGAGAATCACTTGAATCCAGGAGGAGGAGGTTGCAGTGAGCCGAGATCGTGCCACTGCACTCCAGCCTGGGCAAAGGTTATCCTCTTTCTCAGTTCTTGGGAAAAGGGAGATAAGACCGTCTCAAAAAGAAAAGGATAATTTTATTCTTTTGATTTAAGCCTTAAGATAAAGAGTTTGTAAAAGTGGAGGATGATTTACAAGCATCACTGGGGAGAACAGCGGGGCACTTAGGACTCATCTTTCCATGACAATTTTGCTTTGAGGTATGTATGGTCCTTCTAATTACAGTGAACCAGATGACCTTTAAGAAATCATATCATATAATTATGGCAAGAAAACGAATGCCCCTCCACAAACTGGGTTTGCTAACATATGTTCACGTACAGGTTAGATTAGCAGCAGCTAGAATTTCAACTTCATACAAAACATATGGCTTTAATTAGTAGGGTTTCAGACATAAGAAGTGACCAAAGTGACCATCAGTATAACTATCAATAAATAGAAGAAATTATGAATAAATAGAAGGAAAGGGTATAACCATGTAAAAGAAAGTAAGTGAGAATTTAGCATGCAGTGCAAAAACAAGCTTAAAACTCTTTATTTTCCAAAAATGTGATTATGGCAACAAATAAACTGATGAGCAGTCCAGTTCACCCTACTCACATTGAAATCATAGGGTCAGAGAAAATGACGCAGTCATTTATAAAGAATATTTAAAATGCCGGTTGTATCAAGACCTTCCCTTACTGAACACCGTACGGCATCTTGCTTTGTAAAAAGGAAACACAGCCCTTACAAATCCTTTAAACCCATCCAACATTAATAGGAGGAAAATTTACAGTAGCTACTTTGGAAAGTTGTAAAATTAAAGCACTTATTTAAATTAAGATCATCAAGAATCTGTGAGGTTATTATGAGAATAAGAGCTGGATGAGACTAAATACTGCATTTCTAAGGAAAAAAGTATAATCATGCACTTTACATAACTTAAAAGGCAGACGGAATACTATGAAAAATGCCCTTCACAGCCCATTTAAGTTTGAATTTAAGTAATACTCAATGGGAAAGAAACAGGCTCTGTTACAGCCCTGGCAGAGACATAAAAACACAAGGGCGTGACTGCTCAGGGCAGCCCTTCCTGTCTATTTTTAGAGGTCTAAGACTCCAGCCTTAAATAGTTTTGATAATAACGCTTGTGGCATAACTCAGTGCATAAGACATGGTCTGGGAGGAAACTGGATTTTTCATGCTCTGTAAACTCACTCGCTGGTTTTCCCTACTGAGATCTCACTTGTGGAACATGACAGTCGGGGGTGGGGGTGGATCTTTAAGAATCTTTTGCTTCCTTCTGTTGACTGGCTACCTTGGAACACGAAAAACTAAAATTAAGTGATAAAGGAGATTAGTTTTTTTGTTTGTGTTTTTGTTTTTGAGATGGAGTTTTGCTTGTTGCCCAGGCTGGAGTGCAATGGCACGATCTCAGCTCACCAAAACCTCCGCCTCCCAGGTTTAAGCGATTCTCCTGCCTCAGCCTTCTGAGTAGCTGGGATTACAGGCATGCACCCCCACGCCCGACTAATTTTGTATTTTTTTAGTAGAGACAGGGTTTCACCATGTTGTTCAGGCTGGACTTGAACTCCTGACCTCAGGTGATCCGCCCGTCTCGGCCTCCCAAAGGGCTGGGATTATAGGCATGAGCCACCGCACCCTGTTGTTTTTTGAGACAGTCTTGCTCTGCCACCCAGGGTGGAGTGCAGTAGTGTGATCTTGGCTCACTATCTCTGCCTCCTGGGTTCAAGCAATTCGCTGCCTCAGCCTCCCCAGTAGATGGGATTATAGGCGCCTGCCACCATGCCCGGCTAATTTTTGCATTTTTTAGTAGAGATGGGATTTCAGCATCTTGGCTGGGCTGGTCTTGAACTCCTGACCTCATGATCTGCCCGCTAGGCCTCCCAGAGTGCTGGGATTACAGGCGTGATCCCAGCAAGATTGTTTAGTGAACAATCTTGCTTACTTGGAAGCGGGGAATATTACTTTAATTGGGAACAGAGGAACATTTTGTTGAGGAAAAAGCACTTTGGGTTCACCAAAATATCATGGAGACGTGTCCTTAACGGACTTCCCTACTAGGAAGTTAACAATTTCTTCTCTTATCCATCAGGATGCTGAGGTGTACTCAAGGATAGGAAGCGCTGGCATCCTGCAGTGACTTAGAAGGGTGTTGAGAAGTTTCCGTTTATGTAGTAATGATGCATGTGGACACACAGGGTGCCTATGCATGTATATGTTGACACGTGTATCTAAAAACATTTACACACACAGGCTCATGCACACGTCCCAGACCTCGGAGTCCGATGAGACTTGCTTTCTCAAAATTACCACTTATTTCACTCCCCAAACTCAAAATTATAGTACATCATACTCTAAAGGTTTCATTTCAGTTTTCAGTAAAAAACAAAACTGGGCAATCTAAATTACATTGAGAAACAAAAGCAAAGCACCATGAGGCCTCACCCTTCAAAAACAAAAGCAAGTATGTTAAGACATTACAAAATGGAACAAGCATTTCTTTATTTTCTTAGAAAAGGCGGGGGGAATCCTGAACGGAAGGGGTCTAAACTGGCTTTCATGTCATGTACTTGGAGAAAAAGGCAGATGAGACTCAAGGACAATCACACGAGTCCTGCTCCTCCCCGACCCCCCAAAAGATGGTATCTACACGTCACGGAAAGCCATGGGTGCAACACGTTCTTCTCTCTGTTCTTGGGAAAAGGGAGACAAGACCCGGCCGCACTCCTTTAGGGAAGAGCCCTCTGTTCGGGTGGCTGGAGTCGGCGGTGCGGGCTCAGCCAGGAGGCCCCAGCCTGGCCCCTCTCCACTCCGATGCGCTGCAGAGCGCGGGGGCTCCGGCTCTCCCGTCCGTTTGAGGCCCGACAGCTCCTGGATGCGATGCAGCTCCTCTTTCACCCTCTGTTCGGGGTGGGGAGACACGGTGGATCCGGGCCCGCGCGGCCCTCACGAGGTCTCCCTGAGCAGCCCCAGCTTCCGCAGGGCCTCCCTGCGCGCCTCCTCCGAGGAGCCACGGCCCGCGAACTGCACGGTGACGCCCTGGGGCCGGGGCAGGGAGTCTGCGCGGCGCCGCGCGTCCTGGCCTCCGTGCGGCTGCCGGGGCCGGGGGCTGCCCTGGTGGGCCCGCGTGCTGGGCAGGGCCGGGCCGGGGCGGAAGCAAAGGGACTTCCCGGTGGGCGCGAAGGTGCTGGGCGCGCTCTTCAGGGCCTCGTGCGCGCTCGGGAAGCCGTTGGCCAGCGTCGGGCCCCGCGGAGCCTGGCTCCCTGCACGGAGACTCTCAGCCGGGCCCGACCCGTCCTGGCCACGTGCCGCCCGCTCCGGGAAGGAGCCGTGTCCCGGGGCCCCCTCGCCCGCGTCCCCCGCGGCAGGGAAGGCGCCGGCGTGGCCGTGGATGGTGGCCAGCACCTGGGCCCTGCGCTCCTGCACGCTGACGGCCGCCCTGGACAGGGTCTTGCGGGGCTCCCAGGCCGCGCCGTTGGTGACGATGATGTTGCTGGGGAAGCGGGGGGCCTTGGGCTGTGCCGGGCGGCTGGGCCTCGGGTCGGGGTCTCCACTGCGGCGCCCCCAGGCGGCTGGCATCCTCCACTCCCCGGGCCGGCCCTCCCTGGACGGGGAGGTGGGCGAGAGGACTTCACTCTCCGCCAACCTCTCAGAAATCTTCTGCGCGATAACCAGGGGCGTGGGAACAGAGCGCAGGAGTCGGGGGTGCTCCGCCGGCGGGGAGGGGGCACGCAGCTCTCTCGTGGGGGGTTCGGGGGTGCTGGCCACCCGTGGCGGCGCAGGAACGGTCTCGGGAGCCAGAGGGAGGGTCTCGGTAGCGGAGGGTTCCGGAGGTGCAGGAGTCTCAGCATCTTGTTTCCTGTGCTCCTTCCCGGCAGGTGCAGGCTCTGGGGGAGAGGGAAGAAAGAGCCTGTGAGCTACTAGCCCAGGTTAGGTAAAGGCATGAACTTCCCTCTCGCTGCACTGAAGAGCCTCAACGGACCTGACACCAACTTCCCCAGTGCCACCCGTCTCTCCAGGTTCCCTGGACTAGGGAAACGGAAGGTGGTATGTTATGCTCATGACCTCATGTTGAGAAGGGGCAAATCATGATAGCCCTGCAAGTCAGATAGGCGGCACCCAGGAGACATGCCCTCCACGTGGGCTGCTGAGGCTCCAGCCCGAGGCTGGGACAGGATGCAGGCGGTGACCAGCTCATCAGCGGAGTTTACAGAGGGGAAACTGAGGCTAGGATGTGTGGCATACACAGACACCAGCAGGTCTTTCTCGATGAAGGACACGAAGCTGTGTCACTTTCCTCTGTGATGGAGAATGTAACAGGCCTGAGTCTTTACATAGCACACACCAATCACAGGTCACCTGGCACTGCTCTACTTATGTACCTGTCTCCCAAAATAGAACTGGGCTCGTGGCGGCTCACTCTTCTAATCCCAGCACTTTGGGAGGCTGAGGCAGGTGAATCACTTGAGGCCAGAAGTTCAAGACCAGCCTGGCCAACATAGTGAAACCCCGTCTCTATGAAAAACACAACAGTTAGGAGGGTGTGGTGGCATGTGCCAATAGTCCCAGCTACTTTGGAAGCTGAGGTGGCAGAATCACTTGAACCTGGGAGGCGGAGGTTGCAGTGAGCTGAGATGGCACCACTGCACTCCAGCCTGGGTGACAAGAGTGAGACTTTGTCTCAGAAAAAAAAAAAATTCCTGAAATTCGTTATCTCTTTATGTTCGTATCTTCAGAATCTCACAATGTATACTCTGTGGGCACTTAAAATTGTTATGAAAATGCCAGATGTGGTGGCTCACACCTGTAATACCAGCAAGTTGGGAGGCTGAGGTGGGAGGATCACTTGAGCCCCCGAGTTCGAGACTAGCCTGGGCTGCATAGTGAGACCCTCATCTCTAAAAAAAATGAAAAATAAAAAATTAGCCAGGCATGGTGACTGCTTGGGAAGCTGAGGTGGGAGGATCATTTAAGCCCGGGAATTGGAGGCTGCAGTGAGCCATGACTGTGCCATTGCACTCCAGCCTGGGTGACAGAGCAAGTCCCTGCTTCAAAAAAACTGTTGTGAGAATGTCATGTTAGAGAACTGATGGAGAGGGGTAGCTGATTTTTCGGAGTGTTTTCCTTGGCATGACTATGTGATCTCACATTTTAAAAGTATCAGCTGCTTCAAATGACTTTTGGAACTAGATTTCAAAGCGGAAGTACAATAAAAATGGGAAATTCACGTTACTTCTCTTCTTTGAAGAGATGGCTGCAAACCAAGCTCCGTATTTACATGGAATCCGTATCCACAGTATGTGAAGTTCAGTGTAATACACAGTCTTGCTTAAAATACATATATGTGTATACATGTGCACACACTTTATTTCTAGTGGCTCAAGACAAATGACAGTATCTTACCATTACCAGAGCAAAACTACTTTTTCCCTCGTTCCTTCCAATCCAACCCCTTGGTCACGTGTTTCCAGTATCCTTTCCAATCAGGGAAAAAGCTGGAATATATTTCTCTCTGCCCATTTCCCTCCAGTTCAGGGACCCCCAACACCCCTGGTGCTGGTCTGTGGCCTGTTAGGAACCGTTAACCGGTGAGTGAGCGAAGCGTCATTTGTATTTACAGCCACTACCCATGGCTCCCATTACCGAGCTCCACCTCCTGTCACGTCAGCAGTGGTATTAGATTCTCTTTCTTTTTTTGAGATAGGGTGTTACTCTGCCACTCAGGCTGGAGTGCAGTGGTGCCATCTTGGCTCAGTAGAGCCTCCAGTGGGTTCAGGCGATTCTCATGCCTCAGCCTCTGGAGCAGCTGGGACTACAGGCATGCACCACCATGCCCAGCTAATTTTCACTGTGTTGGCCAGGCTGGTGTTGAACTCCTGGCCTCAAGTGATCCATGGTGCCCAGCCTGTAAAATAATTACCTGGAAGCCATTTCTAATATTCTTTCTTTCTGTGCATGTGTGCGTTGTGTATGAAAATGTAAACTCCGGGCCAGGCATGGTGGCTTGTGTCTGTAATCCCAGCCCTTTGGGAGGCCGAGGCGGGCGGATCACCCGAAGTCAGGTGTTCAAGACCAGCCTGGCCAACATGGCGAAACCCCGTATCTACTAAAAGTACAAAACTTAGCCAGGTGTGGTGGCAGGTGCTTGTAATCCCAGCTACCAGGAAGCTGAGGCAAGAGAATTGCTTGAACCCGGGAGGCGGAGGTGAGCCGAGATCATGCCACTGCACTCCAGCCCGGGCGACAAAAGCGAGACTCCATCTCGAAAAAGAAAAAGCAAAAAAAGGAAAATGTTAACTCCGCTTATGGGCCCAGTTCGTTTCCTTCTTTATTCTAGTCCCTCTGGCATTTCCCTTTGCTGGACAATGAAACTGCCAAGGATGCTTTTCCCCTATAAAAATCTGGGAAGACTCAACAGCTTCTACTGGCAAACACGGGAACACACAAAGAAGTATCTCTGTGCCCCGCAGACACCAGCAAACCACATCCCAGGCCTGGCCTGTGCTCCCCCTCACCTGCTGCCTGGGTCCCCTCTGGAAGGCCCTCAGCTTCCGTGGCGCCAGGTACCGGCTGCACTAAGTCGATGACATCTTCAGGCTCGGAGGGACTAGAGGTGCTCTCCTCCAGGGATGGGGAGCAGAGGCAGCATGCTCCCCCATCACACAGCACCGGCTCCTCAAAGTCCTCGTCCAGGGAGTCGATTGTCTCCTCAAAAAACAGGAGGACGTCCTTTTCCTCATGGGTGAGGTACTTCAGGCTCTCATCATCCTAGAGAACAGGTTTGGGGATTGGGAATGGAAGAAAACAAACAGCAGCTTCACTACAGAGACAAAAGCCCAGGCGAAGTCGGGATGGGTCCGTAATCCCGGGCGGAACTCTGTCCCGAATGCCCCACCATGCTGCCTGGGTGAGCCCCACCAGCACGCTCGGAAAGGCAGCAAATCACGGAGCCTCTAAGCTTGTAACGGGCCCTCACCTTGGGGTTCCTAGCAAGTCAGTGACAAAAAGCGCCTCTCGGGGAACGCACTGGCGAGCTGCTGTCAGCCTCCTGCTATCTGGCACACTTGTTTTTCCATGATCACGGGAAACCTCTGCTTAAAGACGGTGGATTGAACTCACATTTATCTCTTCTCTCTCCAGAAACCTTACTAAAACAAGGGATTTTTTTTGAGGCAGAGTCTGACTCCATTGCCCAGGCTGGAGTGCAGTGGCGTGACCTTGGCTCATTGCAACCTCCGCCTCGCAGGTTCAAGCCATTCTCCTTCCTCAGCCTCCCGAGTAGCTGGGATTATAGGCATGCACCACCATGTCCAGTTAATTTTTGTATTTCTAGTAGAGATGGGGTTTCACTGTTGGCCAGGCTGTTCTCGAACTCCTGACCTCAGATGATCTGCCCACTTCAGCCTCCCAAAGTGCTGGGATTACAGGCGTGAGCCACCATGCCTGGCAAAGCAAAGGGATTTTTTAAAGGCACAAATCACAACGACAAAATAGCAGGACGAGTGATGACAGAACAACAGCAGGGCAGCCGGAGAGCAGGACAGATGGGAGACAGACTGAGAAGGCCCAGGAAAGCCAGTGACCCACCTGCTGCGTCCCGCAGAACCGCCCAGAAGCTCAGGCCTTGGAGGCGCTGAGCGGCTCCGGAAGTGTGGGCAAGGTGAAGACAGCTGAACTGTTTGAGTCTCTTTCAGAAGCAACAAGCTCATCCTGGCACAAAACTAGTCATTTACTCTCAAAGAAGGTGACAGGAGAACCCTGAAGAGGGGCCACAGAGCCAAGCTGACGGTGGAGTGCTGTGTTAACAAGGTAGGCTACCAGTGTAGACGAGGACGCGTTAACAGTGTGGCCGTCAGTGCGACCAAGTGGCCACCCTCCAGACGGAAGCCTGTACGTGTCATCTCTGGGGAACCTGAAGGATCCAAAAGCCAAAAAAATGCTGATCCCAAGGGTTCCCCAGCAAGATCAGTCGCAGGGAACGATGACAGTCGATGAATCCCAGCGTAGACCTGTGCTGCAGTTTCTCACTGTCCTACTCTGGAGTGTGTGCAGATATCTAATAATCAGTGAGAGTTTGAGGAAAACCGTTATGTGAAAGAGCTATCAAAACAAAAGGACAAAAATGCAACTTACAGGAAATGAACTATTAAAAACTTCAAAAAGGCGCATCATCAGTTGTCAGATAAGAGATTCCGAATCCATAAACGGCATGTTTTTTTCTTTATGGGACAAAAGAAGACTGTTAGAAACAAAAAAAAATTAACAGCAGAAAAAAATGAAAAACTGAATAAAAGCCTGAAAGATAAAGTTGTGAAATCAGAAAATTATCAAAAAAAAAAGGGTATGAAAATTAGAGGATAGATCTGGGAGGGCCACTATGTGACTAATGGCAGCTCCAGAAAGAGAAATCAGAGATAATGAGAGGAAGAAATTATCAAAATAAAATAATTCATGGGAATGCCCCTGAAGAGGAGCACATGCGTTTCCAAATTGAAAGGGGTCATGACGGTACAGCCTAATGAAGAAAAAGCAAACAGACCCATGCCATAGTATGCATCCCTGTGAAATTTCAGAAAACTGAGAGCCAAGATCCTGAACGCTTCCCCGAGTGAAAAAGCAGGTCACACACAAAAGACTGGAAATCAGAGGCGAGGTGGGTGGATCACTCGAATTCAGGAGTTCAAGACCAGGCTGGCCAACATGGTGAAACCGTCTCTACTAAAAATACAAAAATTAGCTAGGCGTGGTGGCGTGCACCTCTAATCCCAGTTACTCAGGAGGCCAAGGCAGGAGAATCACCTGAACTTGGGAGGCAGAGGTTGCAGTGAGCAGAGATCGTACCACTAAACTCCAGCCTGGTGACAGAGTGAGACTGTCTCAAAAACAGAAAAAAAAAAAAGGATCAGAAATCAGAATTTGACAACTGACTGTGGTTATGTAAGACAGTATCCTTGTTTTTAAAATGTACTTCAGTATTGAGGGGAGAGTATTATATAGCAACTACATTCAAATGGTTCAGAAAAAATAAAGTGTGCATGTGTGTGTAGATATATAAAGAAAGGGAGCATGCTAAAATGTGGAAAAAATTTAAAAATTGGTGAATGTAATTAAAGCGTACGTGAAAGTTCTCTGTGCTATTCTTACAACTTCATTAAGTCTGAAATAACTTCCAAACAATTTAAACAAACACAAGTCCAAGAATCAGAAAATAGCAACAGACTTCTCAGCAGCAACACTAGAAGCCGGGAGACAATGAGGGCTCAAAACCTGATAAATTCTGAACTAGAATCCGATACGTAATCTGA
Organism: Plecturocebus donacophilus; assembly: GCA_004027715.1. NCBI lineage: Eukaryota > Metazoa > Chordata > Mammalia > Primates > Pitheciidae > Plecturocebus > Plecturocebus donacophilus. The sequence continues at coordinate 34,181 of PVKP010009058.1, forward strand.
TTATTAATTAGAATTACAGAAGAATAAAGATGTTTTTTAGACACCCAAGGTCTAACACTCCGATCTCCCATGCCAGCCTTTCTGAGGCGGCCACCGGAGGGTAGTCAGGAAGGGAAGCTGCTCCTCTCAACACGGAGTAAACCCAGACAGAAGACATGGAGCCAGGTAACGGGAGCGTCCACACAAGAGAGCTGCAAGGAATCCCAGAATAACGGGGGCTCCCCAGAAAGCCAGCTGTGCGGTCAGCAAGTAGACCAGTCCACAGCGAGCCCGAGGGCGACACAGGAAACCACGCAAGCAAATAAAACCAAAACCGTGATCATAGAAAAACAAATGTGAGAGAAAGCATTCATCTATCAATCTGTATCCAGCAATATACACACCTTTACCATAACAGATACAGAGTTGTCTCAGATTGATACATGCATATTTAATATATACCCACAGGAAAAAACACTGAAAGGATATATAGCAATATGTCAATAGTGGAGGTAAGTAACAGATACAGTGGAGAGCTGATGCCTCCAGTTGAGTAGGAAATGGGGGTGGTACATGCATAATGACGCTCTTAGAAACCTTGTAGACTATTTGACTCTATAATGCTATGAGTGTGGACGATGCTTCTGCTGTACTTTGGTTGTTTTTGTTTTTGGAGGGGATGGTGTCACTCCCATCTCCCAGGCTGTTGAGTACAGTGACACGATCTTGGCTCACTGCAATCTCTGCCCCCAGGGCTCAAGCAATTCTTCTGCCTCAGCCTCTCGAGTAGCAGGGACCACAGGTGCCCACCTGCCCCTGCTAATGTATTTTTTGTCTTATCAAAAGTGATTAAGAGCTGATCCATTCGGTGTAGACTGATGCTTTCCACACTGATTTGAGAGGTATTCAAATGCCCACGTACCCACAGCATGTAACTCCCAGGCCCATACGGAGCCTGTGGCCTACACAATTTCAGAGGCTGTCGTTGAAGGCATAGTACACTGTTGTTTTGGGGACTGCAACAAGACCACATGCAAATTTCTCAAGCTAGCCTGGTCTTACTAGCTTAATCCTGAAAGAAGGACGGCTCAGGAAAAGGAGAGATACCTCGATGGGGGTTAGGTAGGCGGGCAGAATGGTGCTAGGGAGGATAAGCCATGTGTACCTGTTGGATATAAACCCATGCCCAGTCGCTGGGTCTGAAGACGTGTGTCTGCTCAGGCGGGCAGACACAGCTTTCCGAAGTGGTTGTACTGACTGACACTTGCTTTCAGCAGGGCTGGTTGCGCTGGTGCCCCGAAGGAGAGGAATGCAGTTACATCTCACTGTGATTTTCCATGTCATTTCCTTGAAGGCTAATGATGTTGAGCATTTTTTCTCCGTAATACAGATGAGTACTCCTCATCTGAAATACTTGGGATAAGAAGTGTTCTGGATTTTTTTTCACATTTTGAAATATTTGCATATACATAATGACATGTTTATGTTTCATATATGCCTTCTGCTGATTTTTTGGAGACGGTCTCACCCTGTTGCCCAGGCTGGAGTGCAGTGGTGCAATCCGGCTCCCTGCAGCCTATGTCTCCCCAGCTTGTTATCTTCCCACCTCAGCCACACCAGTAGCTGGAACCTACTGGCACACGCTACCATGCCCAGCTAATTTTTATGCATTTTTTTGTAGAGACAAAGTCCCACCATATTGCCCAGGCTGGTCTTGAACTCCTCGGCTCAGGCGATCCTCTGGGCTCGGCTTCCCAAAGTGCTGGTATTGTAGGCATGAGCCACTATGCCTAGTCTCTAATAGATCTTGTTATCTGGCAAAGTCCTCCAGTTTTGTTGGAGTTCTTTAAGTCCTTCTTCTTTAAGCCTGTTTAGCTTTTCTTAGCCCTTTTTTATTTCCATATAAATTTTAGTATCAGCTCATCAATTTCCATATTCACATAAGCACACACATACCCCTGATGTGACTTTAATTGGGACTGCATAAAAGTTTCTCACACTGGAGAGAACGGATGCCTTTACAATATTTTCTCTACCCGTGAATACAGCGCTTGGCTTCATTTATTTAGATGCGTGGTTCTCAAAGTGTGGTTTTTGGCCAAGAAGCAGCATCTGTGAACTTGTTAGAAACATTCTTGGGTCGAATCCCAGATCTACTGCATTAGAAACTTTAGGCGCTGGGCCCGTCAGTCTGTGTGGGACGTGGCCTCCAGAGTCTGATGCACTAAAGTGGCAGATGCACCGATGTGACTCTTTAATTCCTCTCAGCGATTTCTCATGGTTTCCAGTGTAGACAACTTTCCTGCCCTCTGTCTACTGAGGTATTTGCTGTGGCTCTGCCTATGCTTCTCAGTTAACTTTCCACCATTCTCTCCTTTATCTTTCTCAGGAGGCATGGCCAACTTTGGGAAAGGGCTATGTCATAAATATTCTGGGCTGTGCAGGGTTTAGGTAGCAGCTATGCAACTCTCCAAAGGTAAGGAATGAGCCTCGCTTTCCTTACACTACAAAAAGCAGGGAGTGGGCCATGGGCTGTGACTTGTTGCTTCCTGGTCCCTGCTCAAGTCCATCATTTGCTCTTCCTACATTGGCTTCGAAGGCAGCGACGCCCGTCTGTGCCCGGCTGCATCTTGCCTACTTTCATGGCTCAGTTTCACACCTCTGCCCACCCCCACAGCATCCTGGAATCACAGCCACACACCCGCATCTGCTAAGCACACAATCCAACACCACGGTATCGATCATGCCCTTGCTGTCTGGAGCTTACCACCCAACGGGGACTTCAGGTAAGGGCACTGGCAACTGTCCTGGAGTGTGGAACTCCTATGACAAGGTGACCTGGGTGTGATGGAAACACAGCAAGCATGGTTACCAAGCCACACTTCCGGGAAAAGGGGTCTGTACAGGAATAACTTCTTTTTTTTTTTTAGAAAAAGAAAAGGAGAAAGAAAGAAAGAAACAGCAAAAGAAAGAAAAAAAAGAATGAAAGAGAGAAAGAAAGAGGAAGAGAAAGAGGGAGAGAGAATGGGATTCTTGTTTTATTGCCCAGGCTAGAATACAGTCTAAAAATGGATATTAAAAACCTCTTTTATGCCAATAATTGTGCTTAACAATGGAGACAGGGAGGAATAGGGGATGAAAATAACAAATAAGCAGCCAACCAATATTTTATTTAAACCTGTGAAATGCGATGCAATTGCTGAGGAGTGATTTACTTCCAATTATGTGGTCACTGTTAAAATAGGTATAATGTAATACTGAGAAAAATGTATGTTTTGTGGATTTGTGGGAGGAGAGTTCTGTAAATATTTGTAAAGTCTAGTTCCAGGTCTGAGTTCAAGTCCTGGATATCCTTGTTAATTTTCTATCTTGTTGATCTAATATTGACAGTGTAGTGTTACAGTCTCCCACTATTATTGTGTGGGAGTCTAAGTCTCTTTGTAAGTCGTTAAGAACTTGCCCTATGTATCTGGGTGCTCCTGTAATGGGTGGGTATATATTTAGAATCGTTAGCTCTTGTTGCATTGATCCTTTCACCACCATGTAATGTCCCTCTTTGTTTCTTATGTTCTTTGTTGTTTTAAAGTCTGTTTTATCAGAGACGAAAATTGCAGCTTCTGGTAATGCTAGCTGGCTGTTTTGCCCATTAGTTGATGTAGATTCTTCATTATGGTGATGCTTTTTACCTTTTGGTATGTTTTTGGAATGGCTGATACTGGTTGTTCCCATCCATGTGTAGTGCTTCTTTCAGAAGCTCTTGTAAAGGAGGCCTGGTGGTGATGTAATCTCTGAGTACC
>PVKP010009058.1:38056-70163 GCA_004027715.1 Plecturocebus donacophilus
GATATGAAATTCTAGGTTGAAAGTTCTTTTCTTTAAGGATGTTGAATGTTGGCCCCCACTCTCTTCTGGCTTGTAGGGTTTCTGCTGAGAGATCTGCTGTGAGTCTGATGGGCTTCCCTTTGTGGGTAACCCGACCCTTCTCTCTGGCTGCCCTTAGCATTTTCTCCTTCATTTCAACCCTGGTGAATCTGACGATTAGGTGTCTTGGGGTTGCTCTTCTTGAGGAATATCTTTGTGGTGTTCTCTGTATTTCCTGGACTTGAATATTGGCCTGCCTTGCTAGGTTGGGGAAGTTTTCCTGGATAACATCCTGAAGAGTATTTTCCAGCTTGGATTCATTCTCTTCTTCACATTCAGGTACACCTATCAAACGTAGATTAGGTCTTTTCACATAGTCCTATATTTCTGGGAGACTTTGTTCATTCCTTTTGACCCTTTTTTCTGTCACCTTGCCTTCTCATTTTATTTCATTGAGTTGATCTTTGACCTCTGATATCCTTTCTTCTGCTTGGTCAATTCGGCTGTTGAAACTTGTGCATGCTTCGCGAAGTTCTCGTGTTGTGTTTTTCTGCTCCATCAATTCACTTATATTCTTCTCTAAGTTGTCCATTCTCGTTAACATTTCGTTAAATCTTCTTTCAAGGTTCTTAGTTTCTTTACATTGGGTTAGAACATGTTCTTTTAGCTCACAGAAGTTTCTTGTTATCCACCTTCTGAAGCCTGATTCTGTGAGTTCCTCACAATCATCCTCCGTCAGGCCTTGTTCTCTTGCTGATGAGGAGCTGCGATCCCCTGGAGGAGGAGAGGCATTCTGATTTCGGGTGTTCTCAGCCTTTTTGCACTGGTTTCTTCCCATTTTTGTGGATTTATCCACCTGTCGTCTGTAATTGCCGACTTTCAGATTGGGTCTCTGAGTGGATGTCCAGCTTGTTAGTGATGAAGTTTTTTCCGTTTCTTAGTTTTCCTTCCATGGACGCCCCTTCCCCACAGAGCTGGGCCTTCCCGGGTTCAGCTGTGCTTATTCTCAGTCCTCAGTGCTTCCAGTTGCTCTTCTTCTTGGGATGAGACCAGCGGAGCCCGATCCCAGTCCCATATACTCTGCACAGAGACGCGCCGCCCCAGGGCGCTGGCAAAACAGCCATGCCAGCCAAAAGAGTTGCGCTGGCGACCCGTGTGGCTCCTCTGCTGGGAATCTCCCAGCCTGTGGGCAACAAAAATTCGTCGGAAAGTGCGGCGTCCACGCGTTCTCTGCGCTTTCACTGGGAGATGCATTCCTGAGCTGTTGCTAAGTGGCCATCTTGGATCTCTCTCTCCAATTTTTGTATTTTTAGTAGAGACGGGATTTCGTCATGTTGGACAGGCTGGTCTCAAACTCCTGACCTCAAGTGATTCACCTGCCTCAGCCTCCCAAAGTGCTGGGATTGCAGGTGTGAGCCACCGCGCCTGGCCTCGACCCAGCGGCATGCCTGCTTCTGTTCTGTTATTTCCCATCACACGCTAACAAGCACCCACAGACTCTTACTTGGATGCCCGCACAGGCCTCATACATTTCACCGGAGTTCCTCCGCTCACAGTCTCACCTCAGGGTTCTTTCTTCCTCTGCTTACTTATTATTTGTATAAAACGAGTCAAAAATCAGTTTTCGCCAGGCCAGTGGGTGAGCAGTTTCCCAGGTCCTGGGAGGCTGAGAGTCTCACATCCTCAACCCACCTGAGCCCCTCTCGGGTGTGGGGTAGGCACCGAATGGATCCCAGGCACCTTCTCTGTGGTCAGCCTGGCCTTGTGGCCTGAGTCCTGAGGCTGGGCCAGCCATGCTGTGGGCTCTGTCTGCTGCCTAATCCTGGGGGCACGAAGCTGCACTCCACAGTGAGCCAGATCTGCCTGCTCTAGGAGGGGAGGACACGGGAGGAAGAAGCAGAGAGAGCTGCGGGGAAGGGATCAGGGCCGCAGGGCCAGAAAGGAGGCTGTGGCCCTCGGCAGGGAGAATCTGTCTGCCCCTCCCTTGGGAGACTCTGGATGTGGCCTGTCTCAGAGACGCCCAGAAGAAAGAGATGGCCTAGGGCACAGGTCATGGGGGCGAGGGTGGGGACGGGGCAGGGACAGAGAGTGACTGCAGATGGGCCAGGATTTCCTTTCGGGAGGTGAAAACATTCTAAAATTGACTGTGGTGATGTACTTACACTAAATGCCATTGAATATACAGTTTAAACGGGTGAACTGTATGCTATGTGACTTGTATCCCAATAAAGCTGTTACAGTAAAAACACAAAAGCACAAGGCGCTGCCTGGTGGCCTGTGGAGGCGGCAGAGTGCTGGAGCCCGCAGTGGAGGCTCCTGCAGGGCCGGGTGCTGCTGGAAGAAGCCTTTGCTAATAACTCAGGTCGCTGAGAACTACACAGATTGGAAATGAGAAGCAGAAACAGCAGCTTTCTTGGGCAAGAGGGAGTTGGAGAAAGCCTAAGTGTGTCCCTATCAGTTGGGAAGGTAAAGAAGGCTGACAGCAGAAAAGAAAATTCCCTTCTCACAAATTTTATTCTTTTGAGACGGAGTCTCACTCTGTCGCCCAGGCTGGAGTGCAGTGGTGTGATCTCGGCTCACTGCAACCTCTGTCCTCGTTCACGCGATTTTCCCACCTCAGCCTCCCGAGTAGCTGGGATTACAAGCACGCGCCAACACGCTTGGCTTTTTTTTTTTTTTTTTTTGGTATTTTCATCATGTTGGCCAAGCTGGTCTCAAACTACTGACCTCAAATGATCTGCCCGCCTCAGCCTCCCAATGTACTGGGATTATAGGCATGAGCCACCACGCTTGGCCTAAATGATGTTTTTAATGTACCAGTTTGGACTGTGGAGTAAATGGCAGTTCTTTAAGGATACAAATCTTCAGATGTTGAACAAGCTAGAATAACCATCCCTCACTTACTATGCTGACTTCAAGAAATGACAAGCCTCTGAAGGAAATACTGCTTTGCTTCCAGAACCTGAGCAACGTATTTCTACCCTCACAGGTATGTTATGATTATGAAGAGGTAATCTCTAGTGGATTCAAACCCGAAAATTCAAAATGCTGAACATACTAAGGTAACGATAGTGCATGCAATCAAGCCCCATGAAGAGAACAAAGTCCCAGGCTAGCCGATCTCTTCCGACTCCTGCAGAGATGACAGAAAAAAGGTCTGTCCAAGCCCATTCAAGCTCTGAGGGGAGCAGCCTGATCAAAAGCTAGATTATGACTTTTTTAGAAAAGCTAGCAACAGGCACAAAAGTCCACAGTCCCAGCTATTCCTACGACAGCACAGATTTGGGACAGGAGTTTTGCCTGTAGGGAAACGGTAGAAGAAAGTCTTTGGCTGAACAAAAATGCTGAGAAGGCTTAAAATACGCATACTGAAGTAAACCCTATCTAAAAAACAGTTGAATTGGCCAGGCGTGGTGGTTCAGGCCTGTAATCCCAGGACTTTGAGAGGCTAAATTCCTTGAGGCCAGGAGTTTGATACCAGCCTAGTCAACATGGTAAAACCCCATCTCTACTAAAAATTAGCCGGTATGGTGGTGCGCCTGTAAAGCCAGCTACTTGGAAGGCTGAGGCAGGAGAACTGCTTGAACCCAGGAGGTGGAGGTTGCAGTGAGCCGAGATCATGCCATTGCACTCCAGGTCTGGGTGATGGAGCAAGACACTGTCTTGGCAAAAATAAATCAATAAATTTAATTGCAGACTAAGACAACTGTGGCAACTCCTTGTGAAGGATTTTTTAAAAAATGAAGCAGCAGAACTCATCTCTAGTCTAGACCAAAAAAAAATCATAAAAAAGCTGTGATGGCTAAGAAAATGTCCGGAGATGAGCCAGGTGTCTCTGAACTGCCCCCCGCCAAGCCCCCTCGTCCTTGGTTGGCAGCCTGGGCTAGCTGGTATTCAGGTATTGGGCGAGTGTCATCTGACGCCTCCTTACACACACCACAGTTAGCGCTCTGACACTTGACCAATGCCTTATTGATTTAATAATGCAAGCTGCTGAGAGACCCCCTCGGAGCTAAACAGAATAGGGGTGGAGAGAAGAAGATGCAGGCAGCCCCTTCCTGCACAGCTCTGAGTGCCGCGCCCACATCGGCAGCCTCGGAAGAGACTGCAAATGCAGGTGGAGCATCCCACGGTTTTGGGACAAAGGTTTTAGTATTATTGTTATTATTATTAGATGGAGTCTCCCTCTGTGGCCCAGGCTGGAGTGTAGTGGTTCGATCTTGGCTCACCGCAACCTCTGCCTCCCGGGTTCAAGTGATCCTCCTGCCTCGGCCTCCGGAGCAGCTGGGATCACAGGCATGTGCCACCATACCCGGCTAATTTTGTAGTTTTAGTAGAGATGAGGTTTCACCATGTTGGCCAGGCTGGTCTCCTGACCTCAGGTGATCTGCCCGCCATGGCCTTCCAAAGTGCTGTGCTGGGATTACAGGCGTGAACCACTGTGCCTGGCCAATTATGGTTCTTTCTAGCTAGACACTATTGTCATGTTTAATGATGGCTCACCTAAACCGGTACTTCTGGCAGGAAAGAGACACAAACCCATGCAGAATGAGATGTGTGTACTCTTTGGATTACAAAACCAAAGAGTAATGGTTTCAAAAGGTGACAGCTGGGCTCCTGGCTGCCTTAAATGTCTTTAAACTGGCAATACCGATCTTGCTTTCGTATCTCTCTCTTATAGGAGATCTTGACTGAGAGACACCCTGAGTGTGCAGCATTCGAGGCACTCCGAGACCTTCATGAGCTAGGGTCCTCCATGGCGGCCTCGCCACTATACCCTGAGTTCCTAAAAGGAGGCAAACTGAGTCTTATCACATCATCTCTCAGTTCTTCTATGCAGTAGGCATTTATGAGACGTTGACCGAATTGGCCTTTTAGAAAAGCTTCTGAGTTATGTTTTAATGCAGCTGTTTGACCAGGATCGCTTGGATTCCAGCCGGGTGAGAAGCCAGGATGAAGGGCAGGGCTATTACTGACTGAGCGGCTTCTCCCTCCTGGCTCCTCTGGTTTGGTTTCCGCAGCTGAAGTCACAGAGCAAACAGCACATCAGATTCCTAGCACACTCCTCAGACTTTGCTCTGGCCCGGCCACGTGGGAAGTCCCCAGTGCTTGCTGTACCTTCTTATCCCAGGAGCCACATGTGTCAAGTGCTCTTGGGGGACAGAAGGCTCAGGAGCTGCTGGCTGCTGCCTGGTCACAGACTGCTGTGTGACTTCAGGGCCACAGCACGTGTGGGTGTGGGCAGAGGGCATTCAAGACAGTTCCTCAAATACTAAATCCTAAAAACTCGCTCATAAATGTGGATCATTTTTGCCCAAACCAGAGGTAAAAATGAAAAAGAGGTAGGCTTGGGATGTCCCCAGCCACCCTCACAAAAGCAGCCATAGGCTTCGAGCTCAGCTCCTTGGGAATCGTGCTGATGGAGAGCTCCCCGCCCTTTCAAAGCAGCCGAATCTTATTTTTTCTAGAGGAAGCTTCATGATATGTGAAGGCAGACCTGACTTCAGGATTCAGAGCGAGAGCCTGCAAACACCGGTGTGAGGCGGGCCGTGCACCCAGGGGGTTTGAGAGACAGCATGAGCCCTGGAGACACTGGCCTTAGAGGCTGACGTCGGTCACCAAACACCCAGAACCGCCTGTAGCAGCCATAGAGAGCTGTCACCTATGGAGTCTCCAGCCCTTCTTGGGCCTTTTACTTAGTGCCTGCACCATCTCTCGAGGTGGTAAACTCCACAAGCACCGGCGTCAGCAAGTACCGCCTTGCACACATCAAAGCTGCCCTCTTATGTTTCAAAGGAAAAGACAAAATTCAAGGGACACCTTCTCAGCCACATATTGTATGATTGGGACAGCTAATTCTAGTGCTACCTATACCTTTCATTAAAAAAACATTCACAGGGAGGACTCCTTACCAAAAAATTCACAGACACAACTAGCCTCTTGAGAAATAAAGACATGTTCACTGCCGTCTTACAACAGCCTCAGGCATAACTGCAGCCACACGAATAGCCACGACAATCCTATGTAAGTGGCTATTTAAAAAAATATTTGAGATCATCTTCTAGAATTTACTTATTTTGTGTAGAAACAGGGGTCTTGCTAGGTTGCCCAGGCTGGCCTTTAGCTCCTGGGCTGAAGTGATCCTCATGCCTCCAGCCTCCCAAGCAGCTAGGACTACAGTTGTGTCACCAAACCTGGCCACTTAAAAAATTTTCAACTTGCACTGACTCGGGAGAAAAGTGTCGAAAGAGCAGAGATCTGTTATATCCAAGGTGACACTCCAACTAGCACTTAAAACTTTGGGGTACTCGTAATTAAAATCAGATGGTCATTTTTTTTTTTTTTTTTTTTTGAGATGGAGTTTCGTTCTTGTTGCCCAGGCTGGAGTGCAATGGCACGATCTCAGCTCACCGCAACCTCCGCCTCCCGGGTTCAAGTGATTCTCCTGCCTCAGCCTCCCAAGTAGCTGGGATTACAGGCATGTGCCACCACACCCAGCCAATTTTGTATCTTTAGTAGAGACGGGGTTTCTCCATGTTGGTCAGGCTGGTCTTGAACTCCTAACCTCAGGAGATCCACCTGCCTCGGCCTCCCAAAGTGCTGGGGTTACAGGTGTAAGCCACCACGCCCAGCTCATCTTTTATCTTCTTTTAGGAATAGCGTTTGCTTAAAAAGAAAAACTCTATAAATCAGAACTAGGTTTTTTCTCTTTCTCAAGAAACTCACAGTCTAACTAGGTTATGTTTTACTTACAGAGCTCTCTAAGAGGTGCATTTACATGAAGCACAATTTAGAGGTCTAAAAACACTGCTGCCTTACTCATCTTTCATGATCTCAGGAATTAAAGGATACCACTTAATTGAAGAAACCACTATGGTTGACTTTTGTTCTAAAGAGAAAAATCAAATTTAAAAAGAAAGGATCCAATGAGTTAGAATAAAACTTACAGCTTCTCTCAGAATTTACACTTCCAAAAAAGTAGAGTATGATGTTTAAATATGCTCTAATGCTGTGAGAAGGACTGGCTGTTAAGTGCCTGTGTGAAAATCATGTGACTATATACAAAACTTTAGTAGGATAAATACAAAAATTAGTAGGGCATGGAGGCACACACCTGTAATCCTAGCTACTCGGGAGGCTGAGGCACGAGAATCACTTGAACCAGGGAGGCAGAGGTTGCAAAAAAAAAAAAAAAAAACTTGAGCAGACTGGGTGTGGTGGCTCATGCCGATAGTCCCAGCACTTTGGAAGGCTGAGGCAGGAGTGTTGCTTGAGGCCAGGAGTTCTAAATTAGCCTGTTCAACATAGCAAGACCTCATCTCTACAAAAAAATGTAAACAATTAGTCAGGTGTGGCGCTGCACCCCTGCCATCCCCGCTACTTGGGAGGTTGAAGCAGGAGGATCACTTGAGGCTAGGAGGCCATGGCTGCAGTGAGCTATGATTGTGCCACTGCACTCCAGGCTGGGTGACCAAGCAGACCACAAAAACCCACTTTAGTTGTCATTTAAGGTTAAATGCCATATATATACGCGCGCGCGCACACACACACACACACACACACACATATATATATATATTTTTTTTTGAGATGGAGTTTTCCTCCATCTCGGCTCACCACAACTTCTGCCTGCCGGGTTTAAGTGATTCTCCTGCTCCAGCCTCCCAAGTAACGGGGATTACAGGCATGTGACACCACAGCTGGCGAATTTTGTATTTTTAGCCGGGCGTAGAGATGGGGTTTCTCCGTGTTGGCCAGGCTGGTCTCAAACTCCTGACCTCAGGTGATCCACCTGCCTCGGCCTCCCAAAGTGCGGGGATTACAGGCATGAGCCACCGCACCCGGCCCTCATTTTGCTAGTTCTAAGGAAAATGCACAACTGTGAAATAATAAGATGACAAGTAAACTTAGCTCAGTAACTGTCCCTGGAGAAAAATGCCTGCAAACAGTGAACAGGCCTGTGTGGAAGGCAAGGAAACACGACCAGAACATTCCTCCAGCATCCTGTAATAAGACAGGATATGCAGCAGGATTCTGTGACCCCAAACACACACCATGCAGATGTAACTTGATAATCGGTATCCTACGAGTCGCTTTACAATGCTGTTTCCATTATTCTACCCTATGATACACAGGGACAGGCCCGGCGGGGAACAGATAGAGACATCACATACACCACAGGAGTGCTACTGGATGATTTACCCAATAGGAAAGAACTGGGTAGAATAGGAATCCTTTAATTTAAAATCAAACTCATGCCCATAAGACTGGCAGAAACAAGAAATGTGTGCAATACGGAGGAGGAAGGCATGTTTCCCTTTCACCACCTCATCTTTAGCATCAAAGAAAAAGTAATTTAAAAGTCTGCGGATAAGAGAAGAAGACAGGAGGAGGCACACAGATCCAGACAAGATGGTGGCGGCATGACGATGGGAATGACGCCACACGTGGACACTAACAGGCACCAGGGAAGGAGAAGCCGGCGCTGGCACCGCTTGGGGGCGGGGGGTGCTGGGCATTTCTTTGAGACGGAGTCTTGCTCTATCGCCCAGGCTGGAGTGCAGTCGCGTCATCTCAGCTCACTGCAACCTCTGCCTCCTGATTCAACCAATTCTCCTGCCTCAGCCGCCCGAGTAGGAAACCCGAGTTTCCTGTTAGCCCACACATTCTACAATCGACGGATCCAAGTTCCCTGTTAGCCTGCACATTCTACAGTGGACCTGAGCATGCCGTTCGCCCGCACCTTCTACAATGGACCTGATTATGCAGTTTGTCCGCAGATTCTACAGTGGACCTGATTATGCGGTTTGTCCGCAGATTCTACAGTGGACCTGACTATGCGGTTTGCCCGCAGATTCTACAGTGGACCTGATTATGCGGTTTGTCCGCAGATTCTACAGTGGACCTGACTATGCAGTTTGCCCGCAGATTCTACAGTGGACCTGATTATGCGATTTGCCCGCACCTTCTACAATGGACCTGATTATGCTGTTTGTCCGCAGATTCTACAGCGGACCTGATTATGCGGTTTGCCCGCAGATTCTACAGTGGATCTGACTATGCGGTTTGCCCGCAGATTCTACAGAGGACCTGATTATGCAATTTGCTCGCAGCTTCTACAGTGGACCTGACTATGCAGTTTGCCCGCAGATTCTACAGTGGACCTGACTATGCGGTTTGTCAGCAGATTCTACGGTGGACCTGAGCATACCATTCCCCCGCACATTCTGTGAAGGGTTGTATTTCTACAGTTGTTGTCTAAGATCCCTGAATTCACTTTACAAGCTGCTTCTTCTAAGAAGACCCTCGTAAGAAACGTCTTTTCATTTTCTCCCAGCCTCGTGTGGTAGCTGGTGTGATGCACCAGCCGGGTCACCAACTGGGAGGAAGGACCTCGTCCCCTGTCTGCTGCAGGCGCAGCTGAAGGTGGCCCTCAGTGGTCAGTGGGACTGTCTTGGCTGAAATAAACTGATTCATCAAGGTTATGCCTCCTTCCTGGGGCAGCCCGCACCGGAGGCTCGTCACCAAGTGAGTGAGGGTGCCATCCTTGCCCCAGCGTGGAGTGACTGAAGGCTCTCCCAGCCCCAGAGCTCGCCGGGGAGCGGTCAAGGCTTGCGCTGGGCCCACACAGCCCAGCTGCTGCCTGGAACCAAATCTGCAGCAACCTATTCTCTCCGAATGGACCACAGTCACGAGAGTGGAAGCTACAGTCTTACGTCCTTAACCCCTGGAGTAATGCTTCAATATTTAAGCCAATGTATAAATCACACAACATGTTTATACATACACCAAAGAGACAGAAGGTTAAATACGGAACAGTTAACTCTGCTCCTTGGTGGGCACGTCTGCAGGGGCCATGCAGTCCTCACTGTCTCTGGAGTACGTGCATTTGAGCTACCACACGGGATTGTTAAGTTGGTTAATATGAGGAATAGACCTGGTATAATTAGAATGGAGATACAAAAGCAACTTTCTCACCCTAGATTCCAAACATGTGATACCTTTAGTATCACTGGCTCTTCCGGGAGAACAGCAGGTACTTCATTGGTGTTCTACCAAGAGAGGCCACGGTACAGAGGCTGTTCAGAGTTTTGCCTCAAGTTCAACAGGAAAATGAATGTGAAAGGCAAGAAAATCCTTCAAAGACCCTGACTCTTAATTGGCTTTATGTGTTTACTCCAATACCAAGATCACCTGCTGAGTATTCTCGATTTTATCCAGCACCATGGGTGCGAGGGAGTGTTTCAGACTCTCCTAGAGCAGTTGGCCATGCTGAGTTTTGGAAAAACCCTTCCAGAGCAGGGCTGTGTCCTAACTATGCCTGGGAGCACATATTCCACAAATTACTGGAATATTCATCTGTATGTGTTTCTGCATCTGCCTTAAAACTATGTCTTTAAATAAATTCCTTATATTATTTTTAAAAATTAAAAAAAGTTTCAAACTCGATTCATCAGTATTTTTAGAATCTCAGACATTCAGAGAGTAATTTGTTACATGTTCTTCTTTTGGTGGATCAAATTTTTTTTTTTTTTTTTGAGAGTCTCGATCTGTCACCCAGGCTGGAGTGCAATGGCACAATCTCAGCTCACTGCAACCTCTGCCTCCCTGGTTCAAGCGATTCTCTTGCCTCAGCCTCCCTAGTAGCTGGGATTACAGGTGGCCCGGGCATGGATTACCATGCCTTGCTAATTTTTGTATTTTTATTAGAGATGGGGTTTCACCATGTTGGCCAGGCTGGTCTTGAACTCCTGACCTCAGGTGATCCACCAGCCTTGGCCTCCCAAAATGTTGAGATTACAGGTGTGAGCCACCGTGCCCGGCCAATCAAATAATATTTATCACATATTACTATAATGATTTAAGAAAATATGCAAGTGGGGTTCTAGAAAATTCCGTCATTACCAGTAACTACCCCTATGCCATGTATATCTATCTTCAGCATAACTGGGGCTAATTTTATGGCTCAGTGTATTGGAGGGAAACTGGTGCTCCCACTGGAAGGGGAAGACCTGAGAGGTGGCCCCGACAGTTCCTATTGAGGCCCGGGGGGCCGATTCTCTCCAGTGTTCCTCCCTCTAGGAGTGAGTGCCATGGTCTCCCCGCTCCTGAAAGATGAATGTCTTCACAGGGGAAGGTACAAGATCCTCTTAACTGTACAAACTCTTTCTGTAAAGTTCCCAAAGCTATGCAATGGTCTGGACGCCGAGAGAGGAGGACAGAAAAGCATATGTACCTGCACAGGAGTGAGACCTGAGAGGGAGCTGTGTTTATCCCATGGGCTCCTCAGCCCTGCTCCTGCCTGGGATGGTTTCTGGCTCGGGCCTGATCCTGTCTGGGTCTAAGCAGCCATGAGTTATTGGCCACAGCAAGGGATTTGCTCCATGGCTATGGGTAGTGCTCTATATTTGTGTAAAATTTAAGATGATTAAAAATAGCCATTTCACAAAGAAATATTCCAAAACACCAAGCTAGTTGACTCAAAAAGATCTGGTAAGATACTCCTTTAAGGGAGAGGGACTGAGGCAAAATCCACCAACCCAGGCACAGGAAAGCATGAAAGAAAAACCGTCACTCACCAAAGTGAAGCTTCTGGACCGAGAGCTGCTGCTTCGACTCCCCAAGCTGCCGCCTCTGCTGAAGGCCCGGGGCCTACAGTTGGGGGATGTGTCCGAGTTCATGTCCGACGCGTCTGATTTCTGGTGGGTTACAGGCATCCCCACAGAGTCCTCAGGGCCCAGCTCGATCACAGGAAGCAGGGCAGGAGCCAGCGGCCCATTCTGCGGCAACAGCTCACTTCTAGAGACACAAACACGAATGACAAAGGTCAGTGAGCCTAGACAGTCAAATGCCTGAATCCCTCAAAAACAGGCTGAGATCCACTTCCACTCTCCGACGTGACCATTAGGATACGGGGGATTGGGAAAGGCTAAGCCAGCTGGTTTGAGGATGCTGACTGCCACTTCTCTTTACACTGTTAACCATTCTGAGGACATAAGAATCATTAAAATTTTTTTCAGAGATGGAGTCTTGCTATGTTGTCCAGGCTGGCACTATACTCCTGGGCTCCAGCAATCCTCCTGCCCCGGCCTCCTGGGTAGCTGGGATTACAGGCACAAGTCACCATGCCCAAGTGGAATAATCTCAAGGAAAGATGGGTAAATTCAAGATTACTTTGGTGCTGGAAATATAACAGAGTAATGTGGCATCTTCTGCACCGAGGGTCTATGCTTCCAAGCTCTTTCACACTCAGGCTTGCCCTGTCTTTTCTGTCTCAGACACCACAAACTGTGGTTCCTTCTCCGACTCCGTTACAGTTCAGACTTGAGGGGAGGTGACAAGAGCGAACACGTTACCACTGGGAGCTTGGCTGACGTCTCCAAAACCGGAGACTCTGTGGAAGCCTCGTGCTACTGCAGGCTGTACATAAAAAGTAAAGCGCCCCAAGCTAATACTACGAGGAAGGTCCCGTTTTTACTTCCAGGAGCAAAGACACTGAAACGGTCCCCTGTAAGCCCCTTAAGGTCATATGGTCCTCTGACCGCCCCCGACCCCGCTTTTTTGTGGAGACAAGGTCTCACTTTGTCACCCAGGCTGGAGTGCAGTGGCAAAATCACAGCTCACTGCAGCCCAACCTCATGGGCTCAAGCAGTCCTCCCACCCGAGCCTCGTGGGTAGCTGGGACTACAGGCGTGCACTGCCACACCCAGCTTGCTTTCTGTAGACAGGGTTCTGTCACGTTTCCCAGGCTGGTCTTGAACTCCTGAGCTCAAGTGATCTGCCTGCCTCAGCCTCTCCAAAGTGCTGGGATTATAGGTGTGAGCCACCGTGCCTGGTCCCCTGACCCTTTTAGCAGGAAATCCAGCCCAGCCCCTGAACAACATGTTAGAGAGTTCAACAAAACCTTCTAGAAGACCAAAGAAGACTCATAGGAATAAGCCTCTTGCTGATTAACAGAGACATGACCATTTGTGGAGAAAGTCCAATCAGCATTGAACACTGTCATTCAAGTGTTCAAGCTGAGAACCCTTACAGACATTAAGGGGAACCCTATCATTCAAGACTTCAAGCTGAGAAACCTTACAGACATCTCTGTAGAACAAATTTAAAAAGAGACACATTTCTGCTTAATCAATACACATCAAATGGCGATTTAAGAGCAAGGCTAGGATACCAGAAGATAAGCATATACATAAAGTTGCCACTATTCCAAATAGTAAAACAAAGACAAAGTCGATGGTCCTAGGAGAGCTGGTGGGCTGTGGAGCCAGGAGAAAAAGGCTGCTCCCTTCATCTTCCCGTCCATCCAGGAGGCCCTAGAATGCCTGAGATGGTGTAATGCACAAAGCCCTCCTTTCCCCGTCCCGCCGCCATCTCAGGAGCAAATGGCCACACCTGGTATACGGAACAGCTCAAGTAACTAGGTCTTTCCGTCATTCACCTGAAAGGGCTGGTTTTGCTGCATGTGTGACTCGGCGCCCATCCCTGGACACAGGGCTGGAGCCTCGTCACACAAATGAGCCACGGAGACATCTCCCACGCTCCCCTCCTGCCACTCACAAGCGGCCGGCTGCCCAGCCCTGTGGACTCTTCCCTTGCAACGTGAGTTGTATCCACTCCCCTTCTAGTCCCACTCCCAGGTTCAGCACATTTTAGCACGTGCCTGCGTTACTGCCACAGCCATGGTCTTCGTCTGTTTTGTGCTGCTGTACAAGAAACAAACTTCCTTGGCTTGTGGTTCTGGAGGTTGGGGAGTCCACGATCCAGGGTCACATCTGCTGAGGGCCTTCCTGCCGTACCGTAAGACAACGGAAGTTATCACCGGTGAGAGAGAGCAAGACAGGGACAAACTCGCTTTTACAGGGAACCCACTCCTGCGATAACACGAATCACCTCCCGTCCCCGCCTCTCAACATGGCTGTGCTGGGGATTAAGTTTCCAACACGTGAGCTTTGGGGCACACGACCCGACTACGGCCGCCATCTGCTGTCCGCTTGCCTTCTCCCTCTTCTTTACACTTCTGCTGGATCCTCCAGCTGGATTCATCTTGAAACGCCACTTTAATGTCACCACGCTCCCAAAAGCAGTCAACTTTAACCCATTCCCAACAGGCTGGAGAATCAAAGTTTCGGCCACTCAGCTCACCTGCTTGCATCTGAGCCCACCTCCTTTCTAGCCTGAGCACGTTCTTTGATGCTTCCTGTTTTCCTACCTCACCTTGGGCAGATGAATCAGAGGCTTCCCTTCCACAGAGGAGGCCATCTACACACTGATGCTTAACTCAGGCAATGGATTAGAAACTCTTTGGGACTCAGACCCAGACCTACAGAACACATTTATGGGGGTAAAGGCTGGGTGTGTGTTTTTAGGGAGTTCCACAAGTGACTCTGCCACATAGCACCAACTCTAAGGGAAGACAGATGTGTCACAATGCTGAGTGCCATTACAGGGACTCCATGAGTGCCTAGGAAGGAGTAGCTCCAGGGAGCGTTCAGAGACTTCACAGCAAAGGCGACAACTCAGCCAAGCCCTAAGAGATAGTTAAGATTTAAGGAGACAGCTGGTTAAACAAACTCTTTTTTTTTCTTTTCTTTTTTGAGACGGAGTCTTGCTCTGTTGCCCAGGCTGGAGTGCAATGGCACGATCTCGGCTCACTGTAACCTCTGCCTCCCCAGTTCAAGTGATCTCCTGCCTCAGCCTCCCTAGTAGCTGGGATTATAGGCACACGCCACCACGCCCAGCTAATTTTTGTATTTTTATCAGAGACGGAGTTTCACCATATTGGTTGGGTTGGTCTCGAACTCCTGACCTCAGGTGATCCATCTGCCTTGAGCTCCCAAAGTGCTGAGATTACAGGTGTGAGCCACTGTGCCTGGCTCGTTAAACAAACTCTTGAAACGGCACTTTAACATCACCACACCTATGGGCATTCCTAACAGAGAAAAAAGAAT
This sequence comes from Plecturocebus donacophilus, assembly GCA_004027715.1. NCBI lineage: Eukaryota > Metazoa > Chordata > Mammalia > Primates > Pitheciidae > Plecturocebus > Plecturocebus donacophilus. Next base: position 53,026 of record PVKP010009058.1, read on the forward strand.
CAACAAAGATGTGGAAATGTAAGCCTGTTTGAAAAATGGTGACTGCTCAGGATAAAGCAGTGAACTCAGCTCAAACACAAGATACAACATGGGTTGCAGAAAAAGTAGAGAGAGGTGCAAACTGGGGGGATGAGGTCAGCTGGACCCCAGTGAAAGCAGCTTTGAGTTCTGAACTTCGCCCACTGGTGGGGAGAACGAAGGGAGGCTTACACCCGGCAGAGGCACAGGACCACACTACAGTTGAGAAAGATGACTCTGGCCATGGTCTGAAGGGTGGGCGGAACCAGGAGAAGACTCTGAAAGCAGTGAGGATAAATGAACACCACACACTGTTTAAAACAGAAAATAGGCAAGGACTTCATGACTAAAACACCAAAAGCAATGGCAATAAAAGCCAAGATAGACAAATGGAATCTTATTAAAATTCAGAGCTTCTGTACAGCAAAAGAAACCAGCATTAGAGTGAACTGGCAACCAACAGAATGGAAAAAAATTTTTGCAACCTACCCATCTGACAAAGGACTAATATCAAGAATCTACAAAGAACTAAAACAGATTTACAAGAAAAAAACAACCCCATTCAAAAGTGGGCAAAAGATATGAACAGACACTTTTCCAAAGAATATATATATGAGGCCAACAAACATATGAAAAAATGCTCATCATCACTGGTCATTAGAGAAATGCAAATCAAAACCACACTGAGATATCATCTCACTCCAGTTAGAATGGTGATCATTAACAAATCTGGAGAAAACAGATGCTGGAAAGGGTGTGGAGAAATAGGAACACTTTTACACTGTTGGTGGGAGTGTAAATTAGTTAGTTCAACCATTGTGGAAGACAGTGTGGCAATTTCTCAAGGATCTAGAAATAGAAATTCCATTTGACCCAGCCATCCTATTATTGGGTATATACCTAAAGAACTATAAATCGTTCTGCTATAAAGACACATGCACACATATGTTCATTGCAGCCCTGTGTACAATAGCAAAGACCTGGAACCAACCCAAATGCCCATCAATGATAGACTGGACAAAGAAAATGTGGTACATATACACCATGGAATACTATGCAGCCATAAAAAACGATGAGTTCGTGTCCTTTGTAGGGACTTGGATGAATCTGGAAACCATCATTCTCAGCAAACTAACACAAGAACACAAAGCTAAACATCATATGTTCTCACTCATAAGTGGGTGTTGAACAATGAGAACATGTGGACTCAGGGAGAGGAGCATCACACACTGGGGGCAGTTGGAGGGGGTGGGGAGAGATGGGGGTGGGGAGGGATAACTTGGGGAGAAATGCCAGATGTAGTATGCACCTAAAGTAAAAAGTAAAATAAAAATAAAAAACAAATAAAAATTAAAAATTAAAATAAAAAAATAAAACTCTGGTCTCCTGCCAAAAAAAAAAAAAAAAAGAATGAGGCGTTCCTCCATCTCCACGACATTCTGTGAGTGGAAAAAAAGCAAGGGAAAGCACCCTGACCCTAACCCTAACCCTCAGCACTTTGGGAGGCTGAGGCATGTGGATCATTTGAGGTCAGGAGTTCGAGACCATCCTGGCCAACATGGTGAAACCCTGTCTTTAATAAAAATACAAAAAATTAGCCAGGCGTGGTGGCAGGTGTCTGTAGTCCCAGCTACTTGGGAGGCTGAGGCAGGAGAATTGCTTGAACATGGGAGGCAGAGGTTGCAGTGAGCCGAGATCGTGCCACTGTGCTCCAGCCTGGGCGACAGAGTAAGACTTCATCTCAAAAAAACCAAATCAAACCAGAATAAGGACTAAAAACCAACCACTGACTCCATTAACTAAGCTGACCTTGTGAGGGCGAGTTAGAAATCACGTCGCAATGGAGGTGCCCGGAACGACAATCCCAGAAGCAGATGGTTAGTGGTTTTTGAATTTGGGTTGATAAAGAAACAGATAAGAGAGGCAATAGCTGTAGAGGAAAATGGGGTTGAAGAAAGGCATTTTGGAGTCTTTTTTTGTTTTTTAAGAATAGGAGACACTTGAGCCTAGTCATGAGCTACGGGGAGAAGCGGAGATAAAACTTTGGAAAGGCTGGGAGCGGCGGCTCATGCCTGTAACCCCAGCACTTTGGGAGGCCTAGGTGGGAGGACTGCTTGAGGCCAGGATTTCAAGATCAGCCTGGGCAACATAGAGAGACGCCCCCACTCCACTCCAACTCTACCAAAAATAGCAAAATTAGCCAGGTGTGGTGGTGTGTGCCTGTAGTCTTGTGAGGTGGGTGAATAAGGCTTGAGCCTAGGAATCTGAGGCTGCAGTGAGCTATGATGGTACAACTGCACTCCAGCCTGTGTGCCAGAGCTGGCCATCTCTTAAAACAAAACAAAACAAAATCCCAGAGATAAAAGTTCCTCTCTGGCCGCCCTGTTCAAAGCTGTTTCAGTGCCAGATGAAATATAAAACACCTGCGACTCCCCTGCTTCCAGGGACAGGCAGGAGGAAATGCCATGAGCCTAAAAAATAACCAATCACGTGAAAAACAATCAAATAGAACTTAAGAAGAAAAAATTCATAATAATTTAAAAACTCGACAGATGAGGTAAACAGAAGATCAAATATAGCTAGAGACAGAATGAAAGAGAGGAAAGTGATCTGAACAAACCTATCACTTGTCCAGAATGTAGCACAGAGAGATGTGAAAACTAATCAGAGGTTAAGAGACCCAGCACAGATTCAGAAGGTTTGTGTCTATGTTTAAGGTTTGTGTTTAACTGGAGTTTCTCAGAGGGGAGGACAGCTGATGTGGCAGAAGTCATGTTCAAGGCCAGGCGCAGTGGCTTATGCCTGTAATCCCACCACTTGGGGAGGCCAAGGCAGGAGGATCACCTGAGGTCAGGAGTTGGAAACCAGCCCGGCCAACATGGTGAAAACCCATCTCTATGAAAAATTCAAAAGTAATAAGCCAGGCATGGTGGTGCACGCCTGTAGTACCAGCTACTCAGGAGGCTGAGGCAGGAGAATCGCCTGAACCCAGGAGGTGGATATTGCAGTGAGCTGAGATTATGGCCACTGCACTCCAGCCTGGGTGACAAAGCTAGACCTTGTCTCAAAAATAAATTAATTAATTAAATAAAAATAAAAAGAAACACCATACTTATCAGAAAATATTAAAAACGATTCCTGTTTTCACCACTGCTATTCCATATTGTAGGTCTTTTTTTTTTTTTTAATTTTAAAAAAGATTTTAATTTTAAGACAGAGTCTTGCTTTGTCACCCAGGCTGGAGTGCTGTGGCATGATCTCAGCTCAATGCAACCTCCACTTCCCGGGTTCAAGCAATTCTCTTGCCTCTGGCTACTGAGTAGCTGGGATTACAGGTGCCTACCACCACACCTGGCTAATTTTTGTATTTTTAGTAGAGACAGGGTTATGCCATGTTGGCCAGGCTGGTCTCAAACTCCTGACCTCGTGATCCACCCACTTCAGCCACCCAAAGTGCTGGGATTACTGACATGAACCACCGTGTCTGGCCAAGTAAAACACAAGGTGCTGGTACCAGGACAGACAGAGCAATGAAACTGACTGGATAGCCAAGACATTGTTTGATATAAACGATGCAAGCATTTTTTAAAAATTTGTAATATAACCTAAAGAATTTATTTTTATGTAGTTGAATTTATCAATCTTTTTGTTTATAGCTCATGTGCTTTTGCAAATTTAGGCCTTTCCTACTCTAAGAATATAGAATATACCTATCAAATTTCTACTAGCATTTTTATGGTTTCCCTTTTCATATTTAAATATCTGACCCACCTTCAATTTATGTTAGTGTAACGTAAGGGGTAGAGACCCATCCCCTGCCCCAAGCCACAAAGGTTACCCCATGGCTCAAGTGCCAAGTACTGAAGGATCCATCTTTCGCCACTGTTTTGAAATACGGATGTTATTTATACTAAATGTTTATATGTTTTTTGTTCTATTTCTGAATTTCCTATTTTGCTCTATTAATCTTTCTATTCATTAGGACTCAAAAAATTCAAGTTATACGGTAAACATTTCAATGCATCTGTCTACATAAAAATTAAGGACACCATAGACAATATTAGCAGAAAAGCTGCCAGCTGATAGAAGATATGTACTATGTCTAATACTTCTAAGGAATCAATAGCTGGAATATATGAACATCTTCTAAATTAATAAGAAACTCAGAGGCCGGGCACGGTGGCTCACGCCTGTAATCCCAGCACTTTGGGAAGCTGAGGTGGGCGGATCATGAGGTCAGAATATTCAGACCATCCTGGCCAGCACGGTGAAACCTCGTCTCTACTAAAAATACAAAAAGTGGCTAGGCATGGTGGTGCACATCTGTAATCCCAGCTACTTGGGAGGCTGAGGCAGGAGAATCGCTTGAACCCGGGAGGCAAAGGTTGCTGGGAGCTGAGATCACATCACTGCACTCCAGCCTGGGCAACAGAAAGAGACTCTGTCTCAAAAAAAAAAAAAAAACCCGAAACCAAAAAACAAAAACTCAGAAAAACAGTGAACAAGGAATATGATTAGACGGCGTAAGAAAGAGGAAACCAGATGATTCAGAAGTATAAGAGAGATGTTCAGTCTCACTGGTGAACAAAAAAAGTACAAGCTAAAACTACTGAAGACCTTATTTCATACCTACTAGCATGGCAAAAATTAGACAAATAATAAGTGTCAGCAAGAACGTGGGGCAACCTTTGTGAACCTGCTGGGAGTGAATTCACACAACCGCCCTGCAGGGCAACTGGGCAGTACTGAGAGAAAGTATGTCCTCTGTGCTAACAGCCCACTGCTCAGCCTTCACTCCAGAGGAGCTCTCTACTAGTAACATGGGGGAACACGTGCCAGGATGGGGTCACAGTGTTGCCTCCTGCTGAGAAGAGGTGGTGGCAGTCTGGGTTCTTCACCTACCATGGACCCTGGGAATAAGTAGAAATGTGGTAAATGCTTACTATGGAATACTTCCCGTCAGTTACAACGGCTGGATGAGGCCACACACAGATCTTCAAACCATTCAATGAAAAGTCAAAGTTAGATTCTTAGCACGATTCTATTTGTGTAAAACACGGCGCTGCATTTTACATGCATATCCAGGGTCTCGTGCTAGTGGCAAGTCTGGGGGCTGAGTGGGGGGGCATGACTTGATTGATCTAGAACAGACAACTGCCCACCTCACTCACCGAAGGGCACCTGTGTGTTTCTTTTTTTTTTTTTTTTTGAGATGGAATCTCTCTCCATTGCCAGGCTGGAATGCAGTAGTGTGATCTCGGCTTACTGCAACCTTTGCCTCCAGGGTTCAAGGGATTCTCCTGTCTCCGCCTCCTGAGTAGCAGGGACTACAGGCGGATACCACCATGGCCAGCTAATTTTTGCATTTTTAGTAGAGACGGGGTTTCACCATGTTGGCCAGGATGGTCTCGATCTCTTGACCTCATGATCCACCTGCCTTGGCCTCCCAAAGTGCTGGGATTACAGGTGTGAGCCACCGCCCCCGGCCACCTGCATGTTTCCTTTAGGCACTTGAGTCTGGCTGCTACCAACACAGAAAAGGAAGGCTTCCTAGAGGTTAAAAAAATGATTCATCAGATGATTTCAGCACCTTGGAGCCTTTGAAAGACCTAGTATGTCAGGAGATGATACAGGCAGGTAAGTTATGATTTAATGAGGGAAGAAAAGACAGGCATCACCTAGAAACTCCAGGGCAATTCAGGAAACCTGAAGACGGCATGGGTGTCACAGGAAGAGGAAAAACTCCAAAGGTAACCTTTTCTACACCACAGCTCAGCTCAGCTCAAAATTAACCAGGGAACAGTGAACCTGGTCCACTTGAGTGAAGAATCTAAGCTGGAACAAATAATACGAAGTTTCCCATATTCTACTATTAAGTTTTGCACCAAGTCAATGTGAGGGAAGGAAATTTTGTCTTATGAGACTTGGATTCCTGCCAGACAGCTTCAACCAAACCACAAGGTCATTACTGTGTTTGGTAGCTCTGAACATGAATGGAAAAATTACTCTCCTTAACCAAGTGATGGAGAGCCAATGTTGCTTAGCATGTCTATGCTACACTTTAAAAAGAGAACTGTCCCAGCTCATTGCCACTGCAAACATTTGACAAAAAAAGGAGCAGGTTGGGTCTGAAGACTCAGCCCCATGTACCTACACTGCTGCAGTTCCTCCTTATCTCAGGGAGTTATGTTCCAAGACCCTCAGTGGATGCTTGAAATGGCAGAGAGCACCGATCCCAGCCCGTCTGCCAGCAAGCGGGACTGGATCATTGCATATCTTCTACCTACAAGGTAACTACGCACTTGTCACACACTGTGGCCATAACTTGTACAGTATGAAGCGTGACAGCAAAACGAATGCAAACTTATTTCTCCTTCTTCACAACTTCACAGAGAGAAGATGATCTGTTCTTACAGTAGGTCTTCGCGACCTCAGCATTTGACTTTTTTCTTCTCTAAGTTGAGAACTTTCACCTTTCCACTTACAGGAGGCGCTTGGTGGCTTCTGTTCGGCATATACAAGTTGCTGGCCAGCATCATGCCTCTTCTGCTTCAGGGCCATTATTCAGCAGAATCAAAGTGACTTGAACACAAGCACTGTGACAGACAGCTGATCTGAGAAGAGGTGGCTACCTAGTGACAGCAGGTGGAGACACCAGACAAAGGAGGAGTCACATGCAGGAGGGGGCGGATTGGAACGACGCATTTCATCCTGCTACTCAGAACGGTGCACAATTTAAAACTTAAGAAGGATTTATTTCTGGAATTTTCCACTTAATATTTTTGGACCATGGTTGACTTCAAGTGACTGAAACCATGCAAGGCAAACATGGGTAAGAGAGGACTTCGGTGTAGGGTTATAGACCCTCCTTCCAGGTCTAGACACCCACCATTAACCAACACTGTTAAGATACAGTCAAGACAAGCACAGTTGAGCTGGGAAAGAGGTAGAAATGAGCTTCTTAAAAACATCCACCTTCCCTTGTCAGGATACACAGTAGGGTAGGGCCAATGGGCATACTTATATACTACAGCAGAGTCAGAGTGCACACCTACACGCTAGGGCGGGCCGGTGTGCACACTGATATGCTAGGGCGGGGGTGGCATGTACACCTATATGCTAGGGTGGGGCCGGCGTGTACATCTATACGCTAGGGCGGGGGGATGTGCACACCATGAATTATGTGAAGATTTGTTCCAAAATATAGAATAAACATAGGAAAGAAATTGTCTTTAAATTCACATCCTGGCCAGGTGTGGTGGCTCATACTTGCAATCTCAACACTTTGGGAGACCGAGGCAGGCAAATCACCTGAGGTCAGGTGTTCGAGACCAGCCTGGCTAACATAGTGAAACCCTGTCTCTACCAAAAATACAAAAATTAGCCAGGCGTGGTGGTGTGCACCTGTAATCCCAACTACTTGGGAGGCTGAGACAGGAGAATCACTTGAACCTGGAAGGTGGAGGCTGCAGAGAGCCGACATCACACCACTGCACTCCAGCCTGGCCAACAGTGAGACTCTGTCTCAAAAAACCAAACAAACATAATTAGCCAGGCGTAGTGGTGAACACCTGTAATCCCAGCTACTTGAAGCTGGGAGGCGGAGGTTACAGTGAGCCGAGACTGTGCCACTGCACTGCAGCCTGGGTAACAGCACGAGATTCCATCTCTAAACAAATAAATAAAGCTACATCCCGAAAAGTCCCCATATCATGACCTAACCGCCAAGCACTTTACAAAAAGCTACGTTTTCCTTAACCTTCAAGAGCATCGTGAATGAGAGCATTTCTCAGCGGGAACTCTTTCTGAATTACTCAGCTCATTACCATGAGTGGGCTTCTTCATATGGGTAAGAGGTAGGTGAAAATAAAGATCAGTAAACAGGAAACAGCCACTGTTGGCCCTAATGCTAGAGGCTCTTGACAACATCTGCCCACGTGAAAAGGCGTCAACGTGTTCTGTGTGACAGGCACTTTGCTTTGATTTTACTGAAACGAAGAAGAGACTCCTGCTTTTTCATAGTCTATGTGGTTCTGTGTTAATTCCCATTTTTACCTAACTGTGTATTAATAAAAATGAGTTTTATAATAAGAAATGTACTAGAAAAGTAGTAAATGATGTCAAGACACTATTATAGTTTTTTAAACTCAATTCATAGATTAAAAGGAAACGGAGTCTGTACATTCTTGGTTTTCTATTATTCAACTTAAGTAGGGCTTTTCAAAACAAACTCAGACTAAATTAACCATTTCCTTTTTTACCCTAAAAGTAATTTATAGACTACTTTCATGAAAATAGGATTTTACCCTAGTTATTGTGACACATGGAAAGCTCTGGGCACACGCCTGGTTCCTTATCTACACTTACACCCAGGCCCAGTGTCCACGTCATCCCGTCCCTGCTGCACCAAAGCTGCAGATCCACACACAAATGCACACAGCCGACCTCAGAAGAGGGAAAGGGAGCTGGGGCTCCAACGGCACGTTTCCCTCCTCCAAGTACATCCACTCTTGAAAGCTCTGGTCAAAAGAAACCAGGCTGAGGTGGGAGAATTGCTTGAACCCGGGAGGTGAAGGTTGCCATAAGCCAAGACCACACACCACTGCACTCCAGCCTGGGTGACAGAGTGACACCCTGTCTCAAAAAACAAAACTCTAATACCATTTTATTAAATAAAAAAAAAAAAAAGCACCCTAAACACAGACCTTGGATCTAAAAGAAAAGCTTAAGAACTTCGGAGGAGTTTCAAACACGTTAACATCGGTGTGGCTATCATCCTTTCCCCGCCATCATCTTTATAGATCAAACCCTTCCAACTTAGGAGAAATTAATCTCATCCAATTTATGGAGTTAAATCAGGGGAAATGGGCAGATGAGGGGAATGTCTTTAAACACAGCAGTAGAAAGCATGCTTCACCTAGCTTCATAAATAACGATATATTAGAAAGTTGGCACCAATAAACACATTACACACGCTAACCCAGTAACACTGCCCGGTATTAACAGGTAATCCATGTCAATATGAATGTGTATGCACCTACAAGTGTAATCCATGACCAAAATTTATCTTCAAAATGGGCCTCCACAGAAGTACAGAGGTTGCAGTAAAATAAATACGAAGCAACTGCTCTTTAGTTTGCACGATTTCTCAATTTCAAGAAAAAAACCTCGGAAAGAAAAGAATGCTTCCAAAAATTCTCACTAAGCAAACTAGGACGATATCCCATCACTGAAGATCACAGAAAGATCCAGGTGGCAGCTGCTGCTGGGAGTGCGGGCAGTTTTGTCCTGGAGTTTCAGAAGGTCAGTGCGGTCACAGTTTAGAACCCTTTTCCTGTGATTCTGCTTTTCTTCCGAATGAGATTTCCCTTACTTCTGAAATGCCTTACGTGAGAACTGAGAACCTTACACGCAGATTTAAAAAGGCTCGTAATTCTACTTCCTGGAAGAATGATCATGCTTTCACTTAGATTTAGTTTGAAAAGCTCTTTCCGAATAATGTACAAAAACAAGGTTGATTTCAAACTGTCTCTGTTGGGAATAGTTTCAGCTGTTAATAGGAGCAGTGATTTACTCCCAGCCACACATCACATGGAAGTAATTGATTCGCCCACACTTAAAGCAAACAAGTTCACCAGGTCGCCTTACCTAGAGAGGCTGGGTTAGCAGGCCCAGAGGGAAGAAGTTTTTTACAGCCAGTTCACCATCACTGAAAACCATACAAAAGCCAGATTTTCCTAAAGTAAAATCTCACCTGAAAACACTCTTGACTAGACATCCGATTGGGTCTTAGCAACAAAAGGAATAACCCAGAAGGAAGCCAAGGGGGGGCCACCAAGAGCAGAGTCTAGCTGGGGACAGTTCTCACTGAGCCCATGTTTGCAAATTGGCATCAGTCTCCGAGGTTTTCGAAAATAATAAAAATTGAATAAAGAAATGTTTCGTGAAGATAGACGTCGCACATTTTTACTCAGCTCATTTTTGAAAAATGGACAGCTGGCATGTGTCTTACATTTCTGGATTCCTGAGCAAATTATTTAAGGATAGAAGAAAATTCCAGTTGAAGTTATTCTTCTTTTGTGAAACAAGTTTGCGTGCTTTGTCTTTATTTGCTTAGTAAATATTACCGAGCACCCAGTATGTGCTACATTAGTGAGATAAATGTAGTACTTCTCGCTAGGATTATTACACCTTATTGTTTTATAGGATTCTACAGTGCTCGCCCAACCCCATCCCCCACAAGAAGCTCAAAATTCTTGGCTGAATTTTTCATCCATGCTCCCAGTGAAAAGAAAGCTGGCTCAGAGCATGTTCCTTTAGCACTGGTATTTACAACACCTGGTCAGACTGCTAGCCGTGGTCTGATTTACATATCTTATCTCAAGTTGAACCGATTTAAATCCGCACCAGGGTGGAACAAGCTCACACAAGACCTCCTGCTGGGAATCCAGTGCACAAACCTTTTAACCTCATCTTCCACACTCCCTTTGCATGCCCAATGATGGATGATGTCAGTAAGGGAAGGTGAGTAACCATCTCCTCCTCCCTGCTCCCCTACACCTCCCCGGAACGCACTAGCAAATTCCTCAAGTCAATCCAAGCTTGTGGGCACAGTCATTTCCCAGTTTTAATAGAGTGGGGAGAAACCCGGGGTTTTTAGCTTTTTTTTTTTTTGAGACGGAGTTTCACTCTGTCGCCCAGGCTGGAGTGCAATGGTGTGATCTTGGCTCACTGCAATCTCTGCCTCCCAGGTTCAAGCAATTCTCCTGCCTCAGCCTCCTGAGTAGCTGGGACTACAGGTGTGCACCACCACGCCTGGCTTATTTTTGTATTTTTATTATAGATGGGGTTTCACCATGTTGGTCAGGCTGGTCTCGAACTCCTGACCTTGTGATCCTCCCACCTTGACCTCCCAAAGTGCTGGGATTACAGGCGTGAGCCACTGTGCCCAGCCTTAACACATTTTTAAGAAATGAGGACCACCAAATGTTTGTAGAAAAATCTGGATGAGTCCAACTAACAGTTCCCATGTTACTACTTTCAGAAGTCCAAGTGCTGCCTATCAACCTCTCACGGAGAAATCAGGACACCTTTAAGTAGCTCAAGGGGAGAGTCTGCTATGGAAAACAGAACAGAGATTGCTCAGGAGACTAAATTCAGAACTACCTCTGGAGGCAGCAATCTCACTATTGGGTATCTACCCAAAGGGAGAGAAATCATTACATCAAAAAGACACCTGCACTGCACCCTCACTGCAGTGATGTTCACAGCAACCAGGTCACAGAATCAACCCAACTGTCCATCGATAGATAAAGAAAATGTGGTGGCTGGGCGTGGTGGCTCACATCTGTCATCCCAGCACTTGGGGAGGCCGAGGCGGGCAGATCACCTGAGGTCAGGAGTTCAAGACCAGCCTGGCCAACAAGAAGAAGCCCCATCTCTACTCAAAATACAAAATTAGCCGAGCATAGTGGTTTGCGCCTGTAATCCCAGCTACTTGGGAGGCTGAGGCAAGAGAATCACTTGAACCCAGGAGATGGAGATTGCAACAAGCCGAGATTGTGCCATTGTACTCCAGCCTGGGCAAAAAGAGCGAAACTTCCATTAAAAAAAAAAAAATGCTGGGCGCAGTGGCGGCTCATGTCTGTAATCCTAGGACTTTGGGAGGCCGAGGTGGGTGGATCACAGGGTTAGGAGTTTGAAACCAGCCTGGCCAATGTGGTGAAACCCCATCTCTACTAAAAATACAAAAACTAGCTGGTTGTGGTGGCACATGCTTGTACTTCCAGCTACTCGGGAGGCTGAGGCAGGAGAATCACTTGAACCTGGGAGGCGGAGATTGCAGTGAGCTGAGATTGCGTCACTGCACTCTAGCCTGGGCAACAGAGCGAGACTCTGTCTCAAAAAAACAAAACAAAAAGAAAAGAAAAGAAAATGTGGTATATAAACACTGCAGACGACTACTCAGCCATAAAAATGAATGAAATCATGTCTTTTGCAGCAACATGGATAGAACGGAAGGCATCATCCTAAGTGAAAGTCAAACTCTAACTCTGAAAGTCAAACCTTACATGTCCATACAGTCAATGATAGGACCACATAAATGCACAGAGTGGAATAATGGACACGGGAGACTCCAGACGGGGGGAGGGTCATGGAGGGGGGAGATGAGGGCTGAAAAACTGCCAATGGCGGCTAGCACAGTGCTTACGCCCATACTCCCAGCGCTTTGGGAGGCCAAGGCAGGTGAATTTCTTGAGCTCAGGAGTTGGAGACCAGCCTGGCCAATGTGGCAAAAACCCGTCTCTACTAAAAAACACAAACGTTAGCCAAGCATGGGAGCACACACCTATAGTCCCAGATACTCTGGAAGCTAAGGTGGGAGAAGCACGTGAGCCCAGGAGGTGGAGGCTACAGTGAGCCAAGATCACGCCATTGCACTCCAGCCTAAGTGACAGAGCAAGACTCTGTCTCAAAAAAAAATAAAAAAAAGAAAAAATCAAGCATCAAGAAGAAAAAAAATTAACACATCAGACTCACTTCATGTACATTTTAGTGCCATCTCATTCTTAAAGTTGTACTGCTGGCATTAGCAGAGCTCACGCAGCAAATGCATTGGTTACCTGGTGTAGATGGAGAGCAATTTGTCTTGGAAAATGAAGAAACCAAGGTACAATGCCTCTAAGTCAGTTTAACGAGTCCGACAGAGCTGGTTCTAGCTCTCTACTTTAGCAGAGTATTTTTTTTGAGACAGACTCTTACTCCGTCTTCCAGGCTGGAGTACAGTGGCGAGATCATACCTCACTGCAGCCTCCACCTCCTGGGCTCAGGCCATTCTCCTGCCTCAGCCTCCTGAGTAGCTGGGTCTACAGGTGCTCACCACCACACCTGGCTCATTTTCAAATTTTTTGTAGATCAGCGTGTCTCCCTATGTTGCTCAGGCTGGTCTCCAACTCCTGGGTTCAAGCAATCCTCCCATCTTGGCCTCCCAAAGTGCTGGGATTACAGGCATGAGCCACCTCGCCCAGCCCAGCTATGCAATATTTTTAAAAAACTTTTTTTTTTTTTGGTACCTAAGATTCGACAACTGGCATTCCCAGGTGTCTTTCCCTTGTTCATGCCACCTTATATCTTCATATTTCTTTTTTTGTTTGTTTGGAGAAGGAGTCTTGCTCAGTCACCCAGGCTGGAGTATAGTGGTGCGATCTCCACTCACCATAACCTCCGCCTCTGGGTTCAAGCGATTCTCCTGCTCAGCCTCCGGAGTAGGTGGGATTACAGGGATGTGTCACTGCTCCCAGCTAATTTTTGTATTTTTAGTAGAGACAGGGTTTGGCCATGTTGGCCAGGCTACTCTTGAACTCCTGACCTCAGGTGACCTGCCTACCTCAGCCTCCCGAAGTGCTGGGATCACAGATGTGAGCCACTGCCCCGGCCACATCTTCATATTTCTATGCCCTCTTCCTCAGTCCGTAACATCCTGTTCAACTCCAAGTTAATCCCTCCATGTGTACATGTCTACTCCATGGGAGAACCGGGAACAAGACCTGCCATCGCATCCTACTTAGAAACCTTCGCTGGTCCATGCCCCTACCTGGAAGGCTAATCCCTTTCAGCCTAATCACTCACTCCTCAATTCTACAATGTTGGCCTAAATTTTCCCCCATGCTGCCCTTGCCGGCCCAGCTCAAATGTTACGTTCTCCAGCTGATGTTCTACCATCCCTGACAGAAACACTCTTTGTCCTGTGCTCCCAAAGGGTCTCTGTTATCAATTCACAGTGAACACTGAATGTCTCCTTTACCCTAGCAAAGCTTCATGGGAGCAGGGCCCACGCTGCCTTAGTCACCTCCCTATTCCCACTGTGTTAGGAACTCAAATCTTCACTACAACTTTTCAAACTCTCTGGATGTTTATTTATTTTTGAGACAGAGTCTTGCTCTGTTGCCAAGGCTGCAGTGCAGTGGCGTGATCTCAGCTCACTGCAACCTCTGCCTCCCGGGTTTAAGTGATTCTCTTGCCTCAGCCTCCTGAGTAACTGGGATTACAGGCGCCCACCACTACACCCAGCTAATTTTTTGCATTTTTAGTAGAGATGGGGTTTCACCATGTTGGCCAGGCTGGTCTCGAACTCCTGACCTCAGGTGATCTGCCTGCCTCGGGCTCCTAAAGTGCTGGGATTACAGGTGTGAACCACCGTGCCCAACTGAAATGCTCTGAATACTTACAGAAAATACCAAATGCAGCATTTTTGGAGGCAGCAATGGACACTACTCACCTGTTTATAGACTAGTACAAAAGAGTGTGTGTATGTATGTATGTATGTATATATATATATTTCACTCAGAGAATTCCTTTAAGTAGTATGTGCAAATTAAATGGTTTGAAATACCCTCAGAATCAGATTTGTAAAGGAAAGCTATGGTGAATCTCCAGTTTTAAGGTCTGAGAAGGGCCTGAGAAGTCATTCAGTCTTAGCCCCAATTTTCCAGACCAGGAAACCCAGTTCCAGAAGGGTGGACCCTGAGGCCACACAGCTATTGGGTGCTGAAACCTGATGAAGATCCCCTAACTTCCGGAGCAGTACCACTCTTTCCCCCATGTGCCCATTAACCTAATTGAAAAAATAAAATGTAATCTGTGCACATCACAAAGAGAAGTATATCAAAAAGAGAAGGTGGCTCATGCCTGCAATCCTAGCACTCTGGGGGTCTAACGTGGGGGGACTGCTTGAACCAAGGAGTTCAAGACCATCCTGTGGAACACATCGAGACTCACTATTAAAAACGCAAAAACTAGCCAGGCATGGTGGCACGCACCTATAGTCCCAGCTACCCAGGAGGCTGAGGTGGGAGGATCATCAGAGCCTGGAAGGTTGAGGCTGCAGTGAGCTGTGACTGTGCCACTGTACTCCAGTCTGGGTGACAGAGTGAGACTGTGTCTCAAAAACAAAACCAAACAACAACAAAAAACATGAGGAATTCCAATGACCAGCCCAAGGGCTTGGGACATGGTCAGTCTATGAATACTGTACTGCCATGAACTGATGGATACCCCAGGCCTGGGGTCAAGAACTGCAACAGGCAGAAGATTAAAAATGTCAAGCCATAATCCTAGCACTTTGGGAGGCTGACGCGGGTGGACTGCCTGAGCTCAAGAGTTCGTGACCAGCCTGGGCAACACAGTGAAACTGTCTCTGCTAAATTATTAAAAGAAAAAAAAATTAGCCAGGTGTGGCGGCATGCGCCTGTAGTCCCAGCTACTCAGGAGGCTGAGGCAGGAGAATCGCTTGAACCCAGGAGGTGGAGGTTGCAGTGAGCTGAGATTGTGCCACTGTACTCCAGCCTGGGAGACAGAGAGAGGCTCCGTCTTAAAAAAAAAAAAAAAACAAAGCACAAGTCAGACAACTGGCTTCCAAGAAGGAGCAGCAGCCTGAAAGAGAAAGCAGGAAAAACCCACAACAGACTGAAGCTTTGGGAAGGACCTAAATATCCAAACCAAGCCCTATACAAATAACTGTACTTACATGCAAAATTTCGCAGTATGAAAGCTAACACAAAAGAGAATCGAGTTCTTACCAGACATTTCTCTAAAGATGTGGCCAGCAAGCCTCTGAAGAGATGTAGAGCATTGTAAGTCGATCAGGAAATGCACCTTCACCATTCCCACTAAAAGAACCAGAATTTTTTTTTTTAAAGGAAGGTCAGGCCGGGTGGCTCACGCCTGTAATCCCAGCACTTTGGAAGCCAGATGTGGGCAGATGGCTTGAGCCCAGGAGTTTGAGACCAGCCTGGGTAACATGGCAAAATCCAGTCTCTACAAAAAACAAAAAAAACACAGCTGGACGTGGTGGCGTGCTCCTGTGGTCCTAGCTACCCCGGAGGCTGAGGTGGGAGGATCACTTGAGCCTGGAAGGTCAAGGCTAAAGTGAGCTGAGATCACGCCACTGTACTCCAGCCTGGGTGACAGAGTGACACCCTGTCTCAAAAAAAAAAAAAAAAAAAGAAAAGAAAATACCAAGTGGTCGACAAGGATGTGGAGAACCTGAACCCTCATACATTGCTAGTGGGAACACAAAATGGTGCAGCTGCTATATAAAACAGCTGGCAGCTCCTCAACAGGTGAATCACAGAATTACCATATGACCTGGAATTCTACTTCCAGGTACAGACCCAAAACATGCGACAACAGGTGTTCAAACAAAAACTTGTACACAACTGTTCATAGCAGTACTATTCCCAATAGCCAAAAGGTGGAAACAACCCAACTTCAGTCATCTGAATGGGTAAACAGAAGGCGATCTGTCCACACATGGAACATTATTCAGCCATTAAAAGGAGTGAAGCACTGATACATGTTGCAACATGGATGGACCCTGAAAATATTGTGCTAAGTCAAAGGAGCCAGACACAGAGGCCACAGATTTTAAGATTCCACGTGTGTAAATATCCAGAAGGCGCAAGCCTACAGAGACAGAAGGAGACCAGTGTCACTAGGGGCTGGGAGAGGGGAATGGGAACCATCAGCTTAATGGGTTCCCTTTTGGAGAGCTGAAAAAGTTCTGGAACTCGATAGTGGTGACGGTTGCGTAACTTTGGGAATGGAATGTACTTCGTGCCACTGACTTGTGCACTTTAAGGGGATAAATTTTATGTTCTACGTATTTGACTATAATAAAAAAGATAAACAGCATCACGTCTTCACAGTGGTAGAGTGTCTGGCAATACCTCGTTTAAGATACACGTTCGGAGAGAGATCCAAGATGGCCGATCACTAGCAGCTCAGGATTGCAGCTCCCAGTAAAAGCGCAGAGAGCCAGTGGACGCCACACTTACCGATACATTTTTGCTGCCCACGGACCAGGACATTCCCAGTGGAGGAGCCCCACGGGTCGCCAGCGTGACCCTTTCGGCTGGCGCGTCTTTTTTGCCGGCGCCTCGGCTCGGCGGCTCTTGGTGCGGAGTAAACGGGACTGAGTCTCCTTGTGGATGATGTTTGGCGCTCTGGGAAGTCAGAGCAGTCCATCCAGCTGACTGAAAAAGGGACTGAGAAGCCAGACCGGAGACCCCCGGGCAGAAAAGCACCACGAATTTCAACGCTGCTGTTTTAGCTAGCGTTGC
>PVKP010009059.1:0-69959 GCA_004027715.1 Plecturocebus donacophilus
CGTGAAACAAAAGAAAAAAAAAAAAAAGAACCCAAGATGAGATTCGTTTTGATGCAAAGATATTTTACATCTCATTTACAGTGAAAGACTGAAGGCACAGGTGGGCTATGAATAGCAACACCATATAATTTCTTGTCCAAACTAGGACGCTTGAAAGTAAAAGAGGCATTCTTAGTAATTATGCCATAAACACAGGCATAAAGAAGGACATATGGTTATCCTAGCTATCCATAGGTAATTAAACAAAAAGAAATGTGAGCCAGGGTTTGCCTGAAACAGAAATTATAACCAGGACCGTAGGTGAAGATGTCAGAAAAAAATCAGAAGTAGAAATTATTACAGCAGTGGTTCCTAACTGGGGGGTGATTTGGGGCCCCAGGGACCATCTGGCGATGTCTGAAGACATTCTCAGCTGCCATGAGTAGGGGTGGGGGAGCGCCACCAGTGTCCAGTGGGTAGAGGAAGGGGTGCTGGAATGCACTCTGCAACGCACAGGACAGCCCAGACGATAGTTATCTCATCTAAACTGCTAGCAGTGCTGATGAGAAATTATAAAATTTCTGTATTATATTTGTATTACAAATAAAAAGATCTCGCTGCAAAAACATATGAAACATCTGCGCTATAAAACATTAAAGACAAAAACGGAAGAAAATGTTTGCACCTTATATGTCAATGCAATCTATATACAGCAGTAGCCCTTAGGTAAAGACAAGCATCCCAACAGCAAAACAGGCAAAACTCACTAGCAAACAACTGACCAAAACAACCCATAAATGGTCAATAAGCACTAAAAAATAAACACACTCCACCTTGTAAGTCATCAAAACAACTTGAATTAAAAGGATACTTCTGATGTTATCTATAAATCCAGCCAAGATTTTCTAATTCACAGCATTAGTGATGAGCACTTTAACACACTGACAAACAGAAGTATAAGTTGATTTCAAGCAAAGGCTGGGAAGACATTTAGTTTTACTTAGTTTTTTGTTTTAAATTTTAACTTTTTATTTTGAAAACTTCATCATCTCTTGACATGACTATATACTTTTAAGAAATTATCAAAATAAATAAGGATATATGCAAAGATTTAGCTAAAAGAATTTCAGCTCAACATTGCTTACATGGGCAAAAAATAGAAATCCCTAAAATGTCAAATAAGGAGAAACTGATTAAACCAATCAAGGTATATCCATATACAACTCTTAAAATCATGCTATACTGGCTGGGCGCAGTGGTTCATACCTGTAATCCCAGCACTATGGGAGGCCGAGGCATGTGGATTACTTGAGGTCAGGAGTTCAAGATTAGCCTGGCCAACATGGTGAAACCACGCCTCAACTAAAAATATAAAAATTAGCTGGGCATGGTAGCAGTTGTCTATAAACTTGTTTATACAAAAAAAAAAAAAAAAAAAAAAAAAAAAAAAAAAAAAAAAAAAAAAAAAAAAAAAAAAAAAAAGCTATACCAAATACTGACATGGAGAGATGTCCATGACATACTATATGAAAAAAAATACCCAAACTATATATATCCATATATGATACATATGTGAAGATATATGTGCACGTGAAGAAGTCTATAATAATATAAACCAAAATTTTAATGGATCTATTTATTGGGTGGTGAGATATAGGCACCACAAAAGCAAGATTTTTGTTTGTTTACTGCTCTAACACAAAACAATGTCTGGCATAAAGGAAAAGTAAAATAAATTTGTTATTGTTATTTTTGCTTATCTATATTTTCTCATTGATATGCAATGAAAACATTATTTGCATAATACATGTTTTAAATGTTGCCTTCTAAAAGAATAATTCAATAGCAAAACAAAATATTTTACACATAGAAATAGAATGCCACCTATTTTATGGATTATAAGGTTTAAAGAATAATTTATGTAAAAATGCTCTGTAAATTCTACCGCACTGTAAAAATGTAGAAAATTAATTATTTGGTTAAGATGATATATTCTGAAGTTAAAGCAGCTTCATGTGTGCTTCCACTGGCAGCTTTCCTCCCAACAATTTCATTTCCAGTCATTTGCCCTTTAAAAGTCAGAGATATGTGCAGCATTACTTACAGAAGCAAAAAGCTGCAACAGTGGAGAGCTGGTTGAGAAGGTTGAGGCACATCCATAAAATGGAATGCCATGTCACCATTAAAATGTATCTTGTAGAAATGTATTTACTGACATACACACTGACTGATATAACCACTCTAAAAAATCATGCATACGTAATCTAAGTAAAATAATCCCAATTAGAGTTTCTTATAACTATTATTTCAAAATCTCAAAATAATTGTTATAATTTTCTGATAATTCTTATCTTTTTAAATTTGTTAATTCAGCTATTCAGTCTGTTCTGTTACCTGTTTCTCAAGACTTGATCAGTCGAACCATCCATAACATTTTATCTTTCAGTTCCAAAATTCAAAACATTTTATGGACTTTTTCATCCTTTGAAGGCATATGTGCTTTAAAGCCACATTATGATTTCGAATGAAGCATGTCTATATATTACAAAATATGTATGTAATTTACTTTAACATTTTAATGTTCATGGTTTCTTATACATATCTCTTTATGCATTAATCACTTCTTCATAATTCAGAAGCTGAATCTCATTTTCTCTACTTAAAACAAACGTAAAAACTGCTTTCCAAAGCTTTATTTTTTCTACTTTCACAGAGATCACAGAAGTAGAGTACAAAGAATACTGAAAACTAAATGAATAACTGCTAAAAGAAAGTATTAATTAAAAGATAAATAAAATTTGGATCTTTTTATAAACATGAACAGAAGGAAAGTTTTTCTCCCAAAGAATTCTATTAGAAGTGAAGAACTCTTAAACAGACCAACCACATATATGTATTTTTAATTTGAACACTAGCCCTTTAAAAAGAGTAGTAAACTCTTCCTTTTTGCTAAGGACTATTTATTTACATGCCACTCAAAAACTCTGTTGAACCCTTACTGCCCAGTGCTCTTTGTTCTACTTACACTATTTAAAAACACTAATTAAAATGGCTTAGAATTCCTTTATTTTAAATTTGTAAGATTACCTAACACTGGAACTAAAATATCTCTAACATTATTGGGAAATATTATAATTTGGGAAGCTGATGATACCATAATGGTAGCACAAGAATTCTACTGTCCTGGGAATTGTTGAGATTTTTAAAGTACTATGATGCTTCCAAATGAAATCAGAGCCTAAGACAAGTGGAAGGAAGCAATATGAGGGATACAAAAAGATGGGGAAATTCATTTGTACTGCAAGAAATGATGAAGAACTGACATCACTCAGGATACTGAAGGGGCTGTGAGGGTTGAGTGACACATGGAGGAACATGACAAAGCATCCCAAAGGAAGATCAGGAGCGCTGTGTAAGTGGATGCAGAACGGGCTGGAAAACCAGCCTAAGGAGGAAAGAGGCAGACACTGCAATTTTTCGGCACCAGAAAGAATCCCATCATGCATTCTGTGGCTTTCCTCGTTTTTTTTTTTTTTAATTTACAGAATCCAACTCAGCCCCTATAGCAAAAATACTTCTACAGACTAAAAATCAAGCAGCCACCCTAAACACATGTCCTTTTAAAATTTCCAAAACCTTGGCTTATGTTCAGTTTCTGTCAATTTCTGCTTAAATGTGAATCATTCCATTTTTATTCTTCTAAATACTTTCTTGCTACAACTGAGAGGGTTTTTTTTTTCATGATAAATTCTTGAGCTACCTATTTTTGAGAAGAAAGGGGTGGGATGAGAGGGGAGGAGGAGCAGTTCCAACTCAAACAGCTCTTATTTTTTTAGATTTAGGAGTTTCTGAACCAATTGATACTGTTTAGCTATTCTTTCCTCTGAATGTTCATACTTTATTTTAAACATTTTCTTTGCAGCTACATAATTTAAATCCTTGAGATAAGTGGTTTCTCAAGGATAAATGTGGCTTTTCGATTTAAGAAAAGGATGCTGAAAACTAGAATGTGCTCCTGGCTTAATTTTGGGTCCCATATATATAACCAAATAGAGGTAGTAATTTTTAAAAATAAAAAATAGCCGGGTGTGATGGCTCACACCTGTAATCCCAGCATTTTGGGAGGCCAAGGTGGGCAGATCACAAGGTCAGGATATCGAGACCATCCTGGCCAACACAGTGAAACCCCATCTCTACTGAAAAGAAAAGATTAGCTGAGCATGGTGGCACGCTCCTGTAGTCCCAGCTACTTGGGAGACTGAGGCAGGAGAATTGTTTGAACTCAGGAGGCGGAGGTTGCAGTGAGCCGAGATTGAGCCATTGCACTCCAGCCTGGGTAACAAAGTGAGACTCTGTCTCAAAAAAATAAAAAATAAAATAAAATAAATAAAAAATAGACCCAAATGGACAAATAAATCAATTTGGCTTATACTGCTTTTTATTCACATTTTCATTAAAAATATGTTCATGGTGAAATCACATTTATTCTCTTTGTCAGAAAACATGGGAAGGTAGCAAAAGAAAGAAACAACTTGGAAGAGATGGTGTCCTGCTTTACAGAAGGGGATGATCCTTTTGGTAAAGTGGTAGCACTATTTGAACCTCACTATAAGATCATTCTGACATCCAAAATAACAACAACGAAAAACTTATTTGAAATAGATTGCTCCTTCCCCAAATAGCTGACAATATATTGTGGAACCATAATGACTGTAGGCATTATCACATTAAATTCACATATTTTGCAGACTAGCACCTTATATATCCACTCAGCCAAGCTGTTTTCCTGCTGGTAACTTGAATTCTTATTTTAAAACTGTGCCAACTCCTCTTGGGTGTTCTGGTAATGAAAATGATTTTCCTTAAGTTTTAGCCAAAAGTTTTTCACTATAGTATCTTATGAAAAAGCCGCAACATTAGGGCAGACCACAATGACCAGATGGGGAAAAGAACTATTTAGGGGAATTATTTTGATGTTTAAAATAATGGGAGGGGGGCATGTATTAAAAATAATATGCTAATTTTGGGGTATAATCTTATTCCATATACCAAGTTAACTGAGTACTAAATTACTGATTTTTTTTAAAAAGCTGAATATGCTATTTAAAATATATTCTGTTCTTTATAGTGGTAGTTTAAAATGCAAAGAAATCAAACCAAGAAAGAACAGTGCATGATAATGACGATCTCAGGGAAACGTATCTGAAATGCATAAACAAAGATAGCGCTAAGAGTAGAAAGTTATGACAGCTCCAAAACACTTTTTAACCCAAGGAATACCAGTCATTTCAAGCAGCTACTCTACTGCTCTCTCACCTGAACATATCTGAAGACCATTCATCTCAAAATAAAAGACATATTGGTTATGAAACCCACAGACTCCTACAGGATATACAGTGTTACAAGTGCCTCTCCATCAATGTATATGAGCCTGGAAGGTTTTTAAAAATATGACAATACAACCATCTAGGAGAAAGTGTGAAAGGTGAAAAACTGACCTGATTGATGGAGTTGGCAGCGCAGGATGCAAGGCCTGTCCCAATAGAAGTAAGCAGGAAACAAGGCAAGTCAAAAGGGCCCGGAGCCAATGCAAATCCAGCTGAAGTGGTACTTACTACTAGAGCTGTGATATAGAAACAGAGCAGACATACTGTTACCAACAAGAGTCCCAAATGTAAAGGCCAAAAAGACAAAAAACAAGCCATCTTTCACATAAACTAATTGATTATGTTAATAACACAAAGTACAGGCTAATCTTTGTTTTAAAAAAGGTCCACATTTTTCTGATTATAAAAGCTACATGTGCTAATTATAGAAAAATGTTAATTTTCTTTTAATTCCATACTCAAGAGAAAAAAATAAGGTCAATCTTCCAGATCCAATCATTTACTTACTTATTCAACAGACGTTTACTGAATACCAAATTTGTAATGAGTATGCATTGTCAGGGATACAGATGTATATGGTATTATTCTTGCTCTTAGGTAATTTGAAAGGGAGATGGCTGATATACCTTAACAACTGTAACACAAGATAGCAAATAATAAGGATCCCAATTCTGTACAAATTCCAGATAAGGCTAGGGGAGGGCTTGCCTATAAGAGATAATGGTCCCGGGGGTCAGAGAATGCATAGTGGGGGATGATAATCCTACAAGCCACCAACAGGAACCAAGGGAAGAGGCGAGGTACAGAAGCAAAGCCAGACAATTCAATATCCACCAAGGCTGCTCCTTTTTGGTAGGCCCTGGTGCTTCCTCCCTGGGGTTTATAGAAGCTCACAGGGCCAGAAAGTGTTCAAGAATGGTGCTGATATGGAGCTGCAGAAATCCGCTGGCAAAAAAAAAAATCACCATTGGTGGGCAAATCTGGGAAAGCTTCAAGAAGATGGCATTTAAGTTGGATCTTCAAGAGGGGATGCAGAGAAGGAAAAGAATGGTGGGATGAGCAACATTACATGTACACGGATAATTCCAAGAACAGGCACAAGGGAAGGGACGACCAATGTCAAGAATCTAAAGTATGTGTGATACCATGTACCTAGCGTCTCCAACCAAAAACCTAGGAAGCATATTTGATCGTCTCCTTTGTCACTCTCTATATCCCATTCATTACAAAGTAGTGTCTGTTCTGTCTCTACAGTGTGTTTCAAATCCATCACACTGCCAGCATCTAGTCCAGCAGTTCTTTACCAGGGGTAGTTTTGCCCCCCAGGGGACATTTAGCATTGTCTGGAAACATTTTTGATTGGCGGGGAGGGTGTCACTTGTCTTTTAGTGGATAGAGGCTGAGGATGCTTCTTAACATACTGTGGTGCATAGGACAGCCCCCAGCAACAAAGAATTTTCTAGCCTAACATGCCAAAAGTGCTGAGCTTGAGAAACCCTGACCTAGTCCAAGCAATGACTAGCTTACTCCCTAACTGGTCTCCTTGCTTCCATCTTGCTTCTCTCCAGAGTGATGTTTTTAAAATGAAAAAAGATGAAATCACAGCACTGCCTTGAAAATTCTTTGCTACTATACCTGATATAAAATGCAAACTCTTTCCCTGCCAGTAAGTGCATCTCACACCTCTCTTTGGCTCACTCACTATTCTCCATTCATGAGAATTCTTCTCTTCTTTGAGCATTCCAAGCTCTTTCTTGTCCCTGGGTTCTTGTACTTTTGTTTCCTCTGCCTCTTTCCATGTCTGGCTCCTTCTCATCCTTCAGATCTCATCTGAAATACTGCTTGCTAAGGGGAACCTTCCTGATCACCTCATCTAATGTAAGCCTCCCCAGTTAATCCCTCGCTCACATCCTCCTTTTATTTCCTTCATGACACTTATTACACTCTGACTCCTCACTGAAATATAGGCTCCATGAAGACAGGACCCCTGTCTGTGTAGCACACTGCTGTATTTTGGGGGCTATCACAAGCTAGGCATAAAGCTGTATTTACTGGAAAAACAGGAGGAAAGCTGGAAACTGCCAGACTGCAGAATAGCAAGCTGAGGAGTTTGTAGTTTGGTTGGTTGGCAGTGGAGAGTCACTGAAAGTCTAATGCAAGAAAGCAATATATATAAGTGAAAGTATATGTACCCTATGACTTAGAGGGGCAGAGAGTTTTGCAGATACACATTTGAAGACGCCATACCATTAATCCATTGTGAATAAGGAGTTGTAAAAATGGGATATTTTGATTAGAGAATTGTTAGGACCTGGTAACTGGGAGAGGTAGGAAGATAAAATGACAAAAAACAATAAATGGAAAAGTGCACTTTATCATTTACCATGCACTTGGGTGACATGGAGAGGAATGATAACATTAACAGACATAAGGACATTAGGGAAGAAGGTGATGAAGCTAGCTGGCCTTAGGAACATGTGATATTTTGAGAAACCATGGGACATCTAGGTAGAAATATAAAGAAGACAGATGAATATGAAACTAGAGCTCAAGAGGGAGATTTGGGAAACTGGAGAGGCACGAAGCTCTGAAGTCACTGGCCTAGAGGCCATGGCTGAGCCTGAGGGAATGGATGAGATTAAGGGGCAGCAGGTACAATGCAGACAAGTATGTGAAAAAGTCAGACTTTAACAGATTGGGGGGAAAAAGAATGAAACACACAAAGAACATTTGGAGACATGCATTAAGATGATATGGTGGCATGGGTGTCCAGTAACCATGAGAGTTTCTCCTAATAATCATGAATTGGCTGGCATGTTCTTCAATCTAGTCTTATCAGCAACTTACAGTAATCCTTTATAGTACTACCATATGAACAAGCCCCTTCCCAGTATCTAGATGGGTCATGGTTTCTTGATATTGCTAAACCAAAGAAATACTTTGGCTGAGTTCGGTGGTAGTTTGTAAGGTGCCTTAAGTATGACTGTCTCAACTCAAAGTACCCAAAGCACAAGTATTTTGGCAAGGGGTCCTTCCTTTAACTCCATTGTTCCCCAGTACAGTAGTGTATCCAAATCTCCTGCGGGAAGATTTACCTCCAGAAAATGAGAGACACGCTCAGATATAAGTAGAGAGCAAGGTTCAGGAATGAGGATGCAGGTTCGGATAAAGATTGCAGGAAGATGAGCATATTAGGAGCTGAAGGCAAATGAGAGGCTAATCAGAAGTCATGAAGACACACATGTTAAGGAGAAAGGTAGCATGGCTGAGGTGGGGAGTTTAGACCAGAAAGCATGTGCTGTCCCCTCTTACATGTCCTCTGCTTAGGGGTACAGCCTGTACTGGCCCATATATGGTACTACAAGTCATAACACAACAAGTGCACACAAAGAACCTAACAGCGACAAATAATCATATGGAGCAGAGGGCAGGAATCAAAGGTAGAATACTCAATTTCAAAGTAAACATTCTGGAAAAGTTTTAGCTGCCTAATTCTGTAACAACTTATGCCCAAAGGAAAATGCCATGGTGATTCCAGACTCTGAAAACAGCAGTTGCACTACATTTTACCCTTGTGCCAATGGAAATGAACAGTCTCTCATAATAGCCCATTTAGTTTTACCTGCACACATTTAATGACCATCAAGAAAGGCACTATTTTTAAAGCAAATAACAAAGCTCCATTTAGAATACTCAAATAGCACCATCTTTGAGGAAGCTTTTTCGTTCTTTATAGATATCACACCATAAATTGCAAAACCTCCTGGACAGGCCAGTGTTAAAGAACAAGAGTCATCTTGTTTTGCAAGACTCAAGAGCTCTCCAGATGGGTTAGGTGACTCTTCATATACTGCACAGTGCATCAGTGACAACCAGGACTGTAAGAAAAATCCTTAGCATCCAGGCTGCCTCTCATTTGAATCACAATTCTACCATGCAGCAGAAAGGCTGATGGTTATCAATGGGAGAATTTGAGGGAAAAGAGACTGCAAAATTTTCTCTCTTAAAATCAAACTAAGTAAATTGCTTATCTCCATAGAGTAAATCAGCCAAAATACTTTGACTATATGGCCTTGAACGCAAAAGTAGAGTTGTTTACTACTCATAAATGACTGTAATAGTTAAAAGAAAATCTGCTATGCCCTTCTCAATATATAATAAAATCTAGAGTCACCAAAATTGAGTGACTATAGTCAGCCCTCTGTATCCATGGGTTCCACATCTGTTGATTTAATCAACCTTGGATCGAAAATATTCGAAAAGAAAACAGTTACGTCTGTAATGAGCATGTACAGACTTTTTTTTTGACTGTCATTATTCTGTAAACAATACAGTGTGATAATTATTTATACAGCATTTACACTGCATAGGTATTATAAGTAAACTAGAGATGATTCAAAGTATATGGGAAGATGGGCATAGGTTACATGCAAATACTACACCATTTCTTATGGAGAGAAGGGTACTGGAGCCAATCCCCTATGGGTACTCGAAGGGATGATAAATTATACTTTAGATATCTCTAAATATCCAGATAAACATTTTTGTATTGTGCTTTACAAACAAAATTTTTAAAGTCAATTACCATCATAGTGGACAAGAAAGCCCCATAATCACTGAACTGTCAACAATAGAAATATTCTAAAAAGAGTTCATTTTGTTTAAAATTGAAAAGGGTAAGTAGTTACATGAACAAAAAACTGTTAATCAGATGAGGAAGTATCTTGTTATTCTTTTATTCACTCTAGAGTTTGATGGGGTGATAAAGCATAGAGAAAGTACATCAAATGTTTGACTGAATCTACTGATAAATTGAGAAGAGACAAAAAGTGATTTATGAAAAGCTAACCAAGGGAAAAGAACAGTGTTTTATAAGACGTAACAATGAAGAAATTTACAAAATGGAAATACCACCTAATTTTAAAATGTACAAATTATAAACGGTAATACATGTAAAAATACTAATAACCATTATCAGAGAAGGAAATTTGAATTTTGTAACATGTCTAAAAAAAAAAAAAAAAACAAAAGCTAACAAATAATGTATTTATACTTATTTCATCAAAGCAATCAATTTGAAAAAGAAAGTCAGGGAGAACTGATAAATTGTACGAGTAAAATTGACCAAAGCAATATTCTCATACAACACTGCCATAACTGTAATTAAACTTTTCATTGATTTCCTGGGGTTCATTACACGCAATCATTTTGAACACCAGATTCTCATTAAAAGTGAACATAATAATAATATATTCTCTCATTAATAATACTTGAAATTATATTTTATTTGGTAATCTCATATTCTATCCTTTCACAAATAAACATAAAATCAATGCTGCCAACGAAGCATGACCCATCTAATATAGGCCCAGAGGCACTGCACTGCAGGCCCAGGAACGGCTCTGGGAGCCCATGGGAGACTAATATTCCCAAACCAACAGAGCTTGACTCATCCCCACTCCTGGGTGGATGGCCAGGTAGAGAACCTAAGCTTCTCCATGAAAAGAGATCCAGTAGCAGCCTTCACTAAAGATGGTCCTGCCTACTAGGTTCAATCTGTTGTCCAGCATTCATCTGCTCCAGATGTTCCCTTATCTGCCTCTGCCTTCTCCAGGAGTAAGTTCCTACTACATTTCCCATTAAAAAACAAAAACAAAACAACACAAAAACATTTTTTGCCAGATGCCATGGCTCATGCCGGTAATCCCGACACGTTGGAAGGTTGAGGTGGGAGGATCCCTTGAAGTCAGAAGTTCAGCAGCAGCCTGGACAACAAAATGAGACTTTGTTCTACAAAAAATAAATTAGCTCAGCTCAGTGATATGTGCCTTTAGTCATAGCTACTTGGGAGACTGAGGTGGGAGGATGACTTGAGCCAGGGAGTTCGAGGCTGCAGTGAGCTATGATGGTGCCGCTGCACTCCAGCCTGGGCAACAAAGCAAGGCCATCTCAAAAACAAACAAACAAATAAACAAAACACATTTTAAAATCTAGAAACAATCACAATGAGATATGCCCTGGGCTATGGTCTGAAAGTCTGTCCGCTCTGAAATTCATGTTGAAACTTAATCCCCAATGTGACAGTATTGAGAAGTTGGGCCTTTAAGCGGTGACTGGTAAAGTTGGGCCTTTAATCCTGCCCTCATGGATGGATTAATGCATAAATGGGTTAACTGACTATCATAGGAGTGGGACTGGTGGATTTATAAGAAGAGGAAGAGAGACCTGAGCTAGTATACTCAGCCCTCTCCACTATGCCATGCCTGTACTACCTGGGACTCTACAGAGTCCCTACCATCAAAGAAGACCCTCACCAGAGGCGGCCCTTGACCTTGGACTTCTTAGCTTCCATAACTGTAAGAAATAAATTCCTTTCTTTATAAATTACCTAGTTCCAGGTATTGTGATAAGCAACAGAAAACAGACTAAAACATCCTTGACTGGGCTGGAAGAAAGCAAACATCCCCAGTGAGAACTGCTTATGAGGGCCATGTACTTACGAGGGCAAAGGAAGCACTAGAGGCTACCTCCAAGAGCTAAGAGTAGGCCATGCCAGCAGCTAGAAGGAAAACAGGGACTTCAGTCCTAGAGTTATAAAGAAATGAATTCTGCCAACAACCAGTGAGCCTGGAAGAAGACCATAAGCCCCAGATGAAAACAGTCTCAACCAGGACCTTGAATTCACCCCAGTTAAATCCTGAGCAGGGTGTCCAGCCACAACATGTCTGGACTTCTACCTGTAGGAACAGTGAAACAGTAACTTTGTGTTGCTTTAAGCTGCTAAATTTGTGGTAATGTACTTCATTGCAATATGTACTGCAATGAAGAAAATTAATATGTACTGGAATGAGGTTAGCATTTTAGAAAGACTTGACTACCAGCAACACAGAGGACTAATTGGAGCAGAGGAAAATTTACTCAGAGAACCACTTAAAGATTAGTGAAGGGCGCTAGGCCTTCAGGTGATGAGGGCCTGGGTAGGATGGCAACCGTGTAAACAGAGCTCACTGTAAGTATTTTGAAGGTAGTGACAAAGGGCTTCATTACTGAATAAGTCTGTGCAGTTACGGCCAGGCACGGTGGCCCATGCCTGTAATCCCAGCACTTTGGGAGGCCGAGGCGGGTGGATCATGAGGTCAAGGGATGGAGACCATCCTGGCCAACATGGTGAAACTCCATCTCTATTAAAAAATACAAAAATTAGCTGGGCATGGTGGCAAGTGCCTGTAGTCCCAGCTACTCAGGAGGCTGAGGCAGGAGAATTGCTTGCACCCGTGAGGCAGAGGTTGCAGTGAGCCGAGATTGTGCCATTGCACTCCAGCCTGGAGCCTGGCAACAGAACAAGACTCTGTCTCAAAGAAAAAAAAAATTAAGCAGTTACTACAAAGGAGCTAAACATAATTCAGTACCTCCAATAATCAAATCCAAAAAGGTCAAAGAGGATTTAGGGTCAATTAGTCTAATTTCTCTCTTAATATAAATGTCTTCTCTAACATCTCAGTGTACATACTCTGCAAATCTGGTGACAGAAAATTATTTCTCCCTGGCAACCCCTTATACTACAGAAGAGTTCTAGCTGTTCGACAGTTCTCTCTCCAATCAAGGCAGAATCAACTTCCTTGGATGCAATTTCAGTGTTGCAGAGCAACAGTGAATTAACTTTTTCTTTCTTAGCACAACTCTTCAATCATGCAAATCCAACCATTCCTAGTTTCTGTCCCTCAAAGCTAAATAGTAACCAACCATGCTTGACTTCCAGGCTCCGGTCCATGCCAACGGCACCGTCTACAGACACAACAGTTTCTCACTATATCAAATGCACTGAGCACAGTGTCTGGTAAATAATAAGGGCTTCATCAGCAGTGCTCTTGGAAATTATTAAAACGTCGTTCATAAAATTCTAGGCGAAATATTTCTCTGGCCACTACACTTGGACTTTACATTTCAAAGCAGTGCCTAAAAGAATTTAGAGTAACTACAAAAACTTCACACCACACTCCATATGCTTCCATATTATAATCTAAGTTATCTCTCTGTCTCTTCCAGGGAGTGATCGGATAGCAACCCTTTAATAAATGTAGGCTAATAATAATAATGATAAAAACAAAACTTACAACGGCAAAGCACTTTAGTGTGTCAAAATGCTTTTACATTTATTTAAACCTTGAAAATACTGCACTTCAAAGAAAGGTGTGGACGCCGTAGGGACACGATAAGAAAATAGGAGAACTTCCACTTATGTTTGATTTTTTAATCCTTTCTTTTTAAACCCACGTTTTGCATATCTTAAAATGAATATATCAGTGTAAGAATACATGAATTTTATTTATATATAACCATGCATTTATAGTATTTATATATAACATAAGTATTATAAATGTACATAAGTACACTTAAAATTCCTTTTACTGATAAAGTACAGGACTAATAAACTCTGGAGAACGTGGCTCTAAAATAAAAAGCAAAGCACGCAAGTGTAGGTACTAATGTCTGATTTTATATATGGAGAACAATGTGCAAATTACTGGTAGTAAAATCTACCAGGGTCTAATCAAGAGTCATATGATTTATGTATAATATTTGGCTCTCTCCTTTTTTCAGAGCCAGGGTTTTGTTCTGTCACCCAGGCTGGAGTGCAGTGGCACAATCACAGCTCACAGCAGCTTTCAATTCCTGGCCTCAAGTGATCCCTCTACCTCTGCCTCTGCTACCTAAAGCACTGGGATTACAGGCATGAGCCACCATGCCTAGCCAGAATATTCCTTAATAAGTACTACAAAGACTCATTTTCAGAATAAGAAAATTCCACTAACTGAAGGGAAGATGCACATACAAACACATAGTCACCTACCTGATCAGAACATCACAAACCAAGCCAAGACACGCTTTAACACTGTACCCCTGGCATAGGATCCATGATAATATTTCTTCCTCTACGGATTTTAGGGGGAATTGGAAGAACTCACAGAGGGAGCCCCATATTGGGGGTGGGAAGAAGCAACCCTGTCATGCATGCTGTTATTTCTGCAACAGAGGGGGCTTTATCTGTCACCCATAAATGGAGGCTTTTACAGCACTGGCAGTACAAATTTAGCCAGCCTCCCTAGTTCTAACCTCACAGTATACTTTCTGGGGCAGCAGTGAACCACCTCAAATGTTTTGCCTTTTCCAATATGCAAGAGGTTTTCTTGGAGAAGCAGCTTTATCGAGAATTTTTTTTTTAAGACTCACCACTTCGGGACTGTTGGTGTCTGAACATAAGCATAATAACTGTACTTAATTTCCTATCTAAAAATAATCAATTAAAAATAACGGTAAGGATTATGTTAAAAAATGGGTCAGCTACATCTGGCTTCTCTTATTTCTCTGTCTCTTAATGCCTCACTATTTTTCAGCACAGGCCACAAAAGAACTAAGGGAAAAAAACAAAAGTCCAAAAAATCAATTTGGATAACTATCAATTCTGATAAAAGATTTGGTAGCAAGATTAAAGCCACTGGCTAACTGAGATTTTGAGATTCTCTATAGATTTCAAAACATCCTTGTAATCTATCAGATCTCATTATCCTTGATAGCAGATACTATGCAACATTGTAATCCAAGTCCCATAAACTTGAGATGTAATCTCTTTAAATCTGTTTAATGTAGAAAGTTGACCAAGAGAAGGCAGTTAATGAATTTGTATGTGTTTTTTTGTTTATGTGTGTGTCCAAGCA
The DNA here is from genome assembly GCA_004027715.1 of Plecturocebus donacophilus. Lineage (NCBI taxonomy): Eukaryota > Metazoa > Chordata > Mammalia > Primates > Pitheciidae > Plecturocebus > Plecturocebus donacophilus. Next base: position 15,083 of record PVKP010009059.1, read on the forward strand.
ATGGACTTAAGCTTTTGTTAGTAGATCTCAAAGTTCAAAATTGTATAACTTAATTCAGAGGAATGAGTTAAGTCTTTTTTTCATTTTTAAATGAGAGCGTACTTTTTACTAAATAGCTGCACTTAATGATTTTCGTCTCTTTTTTATTAGCACCTTAAGTTTCGAATAGTTGAATTTCTAACTTAAGTGAGTTTTTTAGGCTTCACAGCTTAGCAGAATTCTGTGAACCACATAATACAGTTGTCTTCCCAACAGACATATCAGAGAAGGTGGCTCATGTTTACTGTTATGTTCAGATGAAAAGTCAATTGATGAGAGACATGGTATTTTTTTTTCTCAGCCACATTAAAAGATATCAATCAGGGGCCTAACTGATTACAAACTATAACCACTTCTGGTTAAAAGAAAAGATTTTTAATACAGATTTTTAACACCACAGCTGCAAAGGTAAGAACCTTTATTAGGGCTTCCTGTTTTCCTTTATTTTTCATACAATTAATGATGAAAGTTAGACTGAAAGTCCTAGGACCAAATTAAATCTCAAAGCTTCAAATTTACTAAGTGACACTGATAACAAAATGAAGCATCTAAGTATGGTCACCAAGGCAGTTCACTAGGAAGCATTTGGTTTACATTTACAGTTAGCATTCAGAAAAAGGAAAATGAAGCATCTATCAGGCCTGACAAATATATAAATAAAAGCTGTTTATATTAAGCTAATTTTGCAACACAGAGTGAGATCCTAAGCTTGTTCTTTCAATTATAGCTTTTCCTTGAACCAAAGAGCTTTTCTATCTTTTCATCCTATTTTTATTTTGTTCTTTTTAATAAACTCAATTTACTTCACATACTCAATAACCAAAAATTAACAACCTTTTAATTAACTAAAAAAAAAAAATTACATAAAACTGATGCCTATAAACTAAAACTGATGAAGAAAACTGAAACTTTTAAGAAGCAGAAACATGTAGTTTCGAAACTGAGTCTGGCAAAAAGAAACTGTTAGTTGGACAGTTTTCACTAAAATAAAGCTTTATCTCAGTTTCATATCAAAATTATAACTGTGATTATCCAGAGAGCAGATATTGTATGAGATAAACATTCAAAATAAAGAATTAAGTCTCCATTTCAAGTATCATTCCGATTTTGATGGTATTTCGTGTTTAGCTACCTGTGCTTATTTTGCAGAACACATGTAACAAATCAGACCAAGTAACTGCAAATGCACGGCTGCCTAGAAGTTAGATACAATGCTTTTTAGTCATCACTAACTGCTAACCTCCTGTAGTACAGTAAAATAATTGATTATTTGCAATTAAAATGCTAAGCTGTTCAAAATTCTATAAATGGTGGCAAGTGAGTTTGCTACACTTCTTTTCTCCATTGAGCTACTATTTTTTTAAGCACCTATTATTTCCAAGGCACTGTGCTGGGGAATGGGAATGTAATAGTCAACAAGATAGATGTGGTCCTGGCCCTCTTGGGGCTTCCGCCCTGATAAAGATTCAGAAAAGCCAATAGGCATTTATTACAACACAAGGTGACAGTGATTCAGCAGGTGAAGAACTCTGTGAACATAGAAGAACCTCCAAACCCAGAAGGCTTCCCAAAAGTGATGTCAAAGTTGAAGACTAAAGGATAAAAAGGAGTTAACTTGGCAAACACAGAAGTGGTAAGGTATACATGTTTGAGACAGAGGGAAGAGAAAGCACAAAATCCACAGGCTGAGAGTGCTCCAAATAGTCACTCTTTATCTACAGATAAAATAGCTCAGAGAAACTACAAACAAAAATGCATCTCTGCATCTTTGTAAAAGCTCACTGACATGCAACATTCTTTTCATTCTTCATCATCAAGTTTACTATTTTTCCTTCTTATTTAATATATTTTTTAAAGCTACTAGTAAATTTAAAACTTTATATACATTTCGGAAGGATTTTCCAAAATAAACAGTTGAACAAAAACTTTCTTAGTATTTAAAGAGAAAATCTTGTAACATTCTTTTAAAATTCATTTCTCTTAAGTGTTTCATTCCTTAATCTTAATAAATAAGATGCTACAATGCTTTGCTTTGAAGTGGAAACCAAGCCCTTCATAAAACCCAAAATAATTATTAATCACCGAGGCAAGTCTGACCTGCAGGTTGAGAGGCAGTCATTTGCGTCCCTGGAGTGATTCAAATAACATTCCCTCCACATAGTAGAGGGAGATCTGCTTGGATTTACAGAATGTAAGAGAACCCCAGATGTCAGCCTCAAAGTGCCATTCACTGAAGGGGACAAGGGCAGAAGAGGCAGAGGAGAGAAAAAGCAAAAAAAGGTAAGAATTCAGAAAACTTAGGTTAGCTCTAAGTTGCAGACCTCTCTCTTAATGGGAAATAAACACCTTCTTGTGGGGAATGGGAAGCAAGGCAGTGTACTGAGGGTAAAGAGCTAGGAGAGTATTGAATCAGTTCCACAGATTAGAAGAGTGTGTCTCAAAATATGTTATGGGGACCATTAAAATACAGACCCTACCCCAGACCCAGAGTGAAGGAATTTATGGAGGTAATAATGAAACATGTGCATTATAACAAGCATCTTAGGAGGCATATGAAGTTTGAGAACTCCTAGAAATAGTGAAGTTTTCTAGGTTGATGGTAGAATCTTGGATAAAGAAAACTGAGTACAACGGCAAAGCCCTCAACAACTGTCAGAATGCAACAAGAAGTGAGAGAGAGGAAAGTTTACAGCGTTCTTCAACATTCACTAACAGCTTTGCCACCTGGCTTGCTTTCTGGTTTAGCTGAAGTTCCACCATCCATCTACACTTTTTCAGGAAGATGTATCCTTGGGCTTGCTGGCTTTCCTCTGCTGCACAGTCTGGTACTGACTACATACAACCCAACCCAAACCAGGAGTCTCCAAATGTGTATTTGATTATCAAGATGATAGAGAAAATCTGCTGCCAGCTCAGTACACATCCACAACCACTACTGGAAAAGCAGACGCCAAGCTGAGAAGTCAGTCTTCATTTAAAGATACTGCATTTGAAGCACACATATGTGGTGGTAGTCACAGAGCAGATGAAGAGCGGTATTTTATTTCTCTTTGGAAAAACTGGTAGGGAAGAGGCAGGCAGCTTCATGTCCTCTTCCAAGAAGGGGATCTACTGGATAATGAGAGAGCCCAGTGAGGGCTATAAGGACACGGAGAAGTTGGCTACTGTCAGAGTTGACTAGGCTGAATTTAAGATATTTTGGCTTTTAAAATGATAGAGGAAAGAATTACGCCATACTTTGTAACCTCCCTTGCAGCTGGAGGTAGCCACACTGCACACTCCTGGCCAATGAGATATAATAGGTTCCTATCAAGAACGTTCCCTACCAAATTAAGAGGCAAAGTCTTATAAGGAGGTTTCTGCCTTTCCACATTTCCCCCTCATTCTTTCTGCCCAGGATACAATATGATGATGAGGGTATGAAAGTCATGATCCTGAGGACAAAAACCTCAAGCTAATGATAATAGACTAAGAAAGTACCAGGTATGTTGGAAACATCCTTAAGCACCAGCTCCATACTCCTAAACGCAGAATCCTTGACATATGAGATAAATAAACCCTTTACTTGTTTAAGTCATTGTTTTTCAAGTTTTCACTTATGTGACATTGAGTCAATTTTCAACTTAGTTTTTTTTCCTCCCTCTTTACAGTTCTCAATATATTTTGAGAGTGGTTATCATTCTAATGAAATTTATCTTTACCTTCCCCTAGCATCTACCACAGCATCTTATACCTACAATCTGTTCAATTAAAATCCAACTGAATTTAAGGCAATTAAATCCCATCTTAACAATTAAACCATCAGAAAACAGAGGAGCCTGGTTAAATATATATATTTTTTCTAAGTTGGAACATTGGCTAAAGCATCTGTACAGCCCCAGCCTCACAGAAACCAACTGAAGTGATGAAATAAAAATGAAAATCGCAGAAAAGTCTGCATCAGCAATACATGAGGTAAAGATAGGATACTAAAAACCTCCAGAAGTATTTTTAAATATAGCACAGATAAGACTAAACTGAAGACAGTTACTGAGCGCTGAGTCACTACATTCATGATTTAAATAACAAAAAATACCTACAAATAAGGAATGAATAAAAACGGGAAATAACTATGGGAAAGCAAGGCTATTCTAACCATACCCATTATTCCTTCCTGGTGAGGAGCAACAACAGAAGCCAGCGTGAGCCATGAACAAATGAGCCCACTCCCCAAAAAGTCCCTTTGTCACCACAGTGCAGGAGAGCTTACAGGCAGCTATAGCATAGACAGAGGGACAGAAAGGGGTAGAGGGTCACACCAAAATGAAAGATGGGGCCTTACCTTGACATAATTCTCACTGAGACAAGGCAGAATGCTTTTCTGATGGCTTCATACAGTGTAGCAAGCCACCCACTGCCACCATACTCTGACATACTATGGCATTCTTCCAACTCGGCAAGCCACAGCACCAGAGGAAAGGCTGGACACAGACATACCATACGCAGAGAGGAGAAGCAGACGACACTAAAAACCAGCTTTGGGAAACAAGACATTGGCACTGTGGTTTCAGAAACATGATGAAGAAAACCTTTCCGAGAAAAAGTTCCCTCACTTGTTGTGCCCGCCTTGTCTCCTTCAGGCCACGGGACCGCTAAACCAGTAAATGCAAACTGATAGCCTCAGTTCCCCTCACTTAAAGTGAGAGAGAACTCCAACACCACCAAGTGAAACTGTCAGATGATGAATAAAAATCCAACCCTGAATCTGTTCAATGGATACATAATGAGCACTTACCATGTGCCTGGCATTGCTGTAGGTACAGAAGACATAATAGTGCACACAGGCAAAATGCCCTACTCCATGGAGCTTACATTCATTTGGGGTGTAACTACTGTCTAGATAGTGTTGTCTTCTTTCCGGAATGGAGAAAGATAAAGAGAGGTAAAATGAATCAATATGCAATTCATAAAAAAGATTCTACAAGATAAAAGAAAAAAAGTAGCATGAGAAATTAAGAGGCTGAATATATTTTGGAATAGATGTACCACAGAACCACTAGACTATAAGCTCCTCCTGAAGAGTAAAACCTATCAGGACAGAGACAGTATCAGCCACTTGTACCTTATTCTGTCCACAACACTCAGAAGTGGATACTCGGAACATAACAGACACTCAACAAACACCAGCTGAATGAGCAGAAAAAGGAAATCTGTACACTCTAGAAAAAAGCAAATCCCATGAAACAAAGTAGGTTGAGAAAAGTAGTACACAGAAACAAAAACTGCCGTAGCAGAATGTTAGAAGTCATGAGATGTAATAAAAAGTAGATGGTGCAAAATCAAATCGCCACTGCACATAACACATTTCAGGAGACCCGTCAGAATGAAGCAGAAAATGATAACAAAGAAAGCAAGTAGAGAGAGTATAACAAAGAGGCAATTACCAAAATGAAATAATTAGCATAAATACGAAAAAGGAGATAACCTGTCATTATTTGATTGTATTCCTGAAAAACTCAAGAAATAATCAACTGAAAAAAATTTTTTAAATGTCCCCAAAATTATTTATCAATATATTTGCTGATCTATTTAAGTAAAACTATAAAACTCAAGAGGCATAAAAGAAGACTTGTATAAATGAAGATGATGTAATGGTAAAGTTCTCAATTCATCCCCAAATAAACATTGAAATCTCAATTAAAATATTAGCAGAATTGAGGTAGTTATTCCAGGGATAGAGCTTCATAAATTCTTTGTGAATAGAACATTCAAACACTGGTTAATGACTTATTAAAAACTGGCAATATCTCTCTCTTATACCACTGACCAAACGACATTTCCTATCAATAATAAATTTTATTATAAAATATAAAATCATAAAAACATAGTCAATAATAAATTTTATTATAAAATATAAAATCATAAAAACATAGCATTAACTACACAGATAAATACTGTATTTACAATCTTATGTGGGAAAGCTTAAAAATGGTATAAAAACCAAAAACTCATAGAAAATAGCTTTGGTTACATAAAATAACTTTTGGATGTCAAAACAAAGAAAACAAGACAAACAACATAAGACATTTATGACAGATGTATATAATGGGCTCAGATCTTTAGTATGTAAAGAATCCTTACAAACAAAAAACAAAGACAAACACAGAAGAGAAGGCTGGGAGACAAACAGGCCTTTAACAAAGAAACACAAATCACCGCTCAGCTGACAAATATAAAACTTCATCAGTATTAAGTACAAAATTAAAAACTTAAGTGCTACTTTCACACATTGAATTGACAGTGATTTAGAAAAATACATGATCATCTAGCATTCACTGGTGAAGATATGGTGAGGTGGCTAACATAAATTGGTGCAACTTCTCTTGAGGGGAATCTGTTAATGAAAACTGAAAGCTTTAAAATGCATACCCTTTGACCTAACAAGGCCACTTATATATACTTCTAAGAAAATCATTATAGATTTAGCTTGTTTATTATAGTACTATTTATAATAATGATGATAGTAAAGTGAAAACTCTAAAACAGGAGAAATAAATAAATAAATCACGGTGTAACTATGCAATGGCATGATATATATCCACGAAAAACAAAGGTATACTTCGACACAGTTCACTTTGAGAAAAAAAATATGTAAAAGGATATATGTAAAATAATATTATGAATCTTTATTTTTAACAGCAAGAAGAGACTACTTAAATGCCCATTAATAAGGAAATAGTTCAATAAACTAAATATATCTACATGATGGAATACTATCAACCCTTACAAAAAGAAGGTAGATTTAATTATATTGGTAAATATGAGGAAGATATACCAGTTAGGGAAGAAAGCAAATAACTAAACAAAACATGTGATATGACCCCACTGTAATAAAACAAACAAAATAGAAACCATGCACTAATGTAAAAACTAACCTTTCTTGAACATTTACTGGATACGGCAGTGAATCATTTGCTTACGTTATTACTTATAATCATCACAATAATTATTTCAGGTAGGATTATCCCCATTTTGCAGACAAGTAAACCAAGGCTTAGAGACTTCAAAAAAAAATGTGCCTGTAACCACAAAACCAATAAATTGTAGACCAGGGATTCTAACCCAGACAGTCTGACTCCAGAGGCTATGTTGCTAACATTAAAACACATACTAGGCACAGATAAAGGCTAAAAAACTGTATACAAAAAGCCTGGTTACTCGCTGGGCACGGTGACTCATGCCTGTAATCCGAGCACTTTGGTAGGCTGAAGTGGGTGGATCACCTGAGGTCAGGAGTTTGAAACCAGCCTAGACAACATGGTGAAACCCGGTCTCTACTAAAAATACAAAAAATTAGCTGGGTGTGGTGGCAGGCTCCTATAATTCCAGCTACTCAGAAGGCTGAAGCAGGAGAATCTCTTAAACCCAGGAAGCAGATGTTGCAGTGAGCTGAGATCATACCATTGCACTCTAGCCTGGGCAACAAGAACAAAACTCCATCTCAAAAAAAAAAAAAAGCCTGGTTAGTGTATGGCCTGCAGCAGGGACTTTTTGTATATTATGTGTTTGCGTTTTCAGAAGATGCTACCTTTAAATTTTAAAAGTCACCTAAAACAGGGTAAACACACTGATATACAAAAAGACATAAGGAGAATATTAATTTTTTTCAAACACAGAAGGCATTTACACTATGATCATAAGTTTGTTTATAAAGCAAAAATATATGAGACACCCAGAAAAAAATTTCTGGAAGAGAATATACCAAAATCTTCAAAATGGTTTTATTTTGAGATAGTGTAATTATAGTGGGATTTCAATCTTCTGTTTTTGCTTATCTGTATTCTCTATTTTTTCTAAAACACTTACTAGCCATATAATGAAAAATAATACTGTCACAGTAAGTATATCATTATTAAGGTACATATTTTAAAACATAAAGTAAAATTCAAGAAATCATGGTAATTCACTCAATTCATACTCAGTGAATGCTAAAAACCACTTCATACAAATATTTAGTAACTGAAGATTACAGTAAGTTGACTTCTTAAACTATATAAGCGATCTAAAATGAATGCGTATCTTCCATTTCTGCTTTTTTCTTTTAATAAAAAACAGCACTCTAGGCTCCAGGAGAAAAAAAATCTACTGATAGACTGTACTTCATATCAGTTCCATCAACAGCATAATCTGTGGGCTCCAATAAATAATCTATTTCAGTGTTCTGTCTCAAAAAATGTGATGCAGCTTTTCAGCACAGATGTTACTCAGGAAAAAAAGTTCTGCTTTTTATTGATTCATATTAAGTATAAACTCAGTTGAGTCACCAAAGCCTCTTATGATCCTAATCCAAATAAAATGTCTTTACCCCAGTGTGGTCCATGCAACAAACTCCAAAAACATATTGTAAATAACTCAATTGGCAAGAGAAACTCAAGAGAGACATTATTCCTTCTTTATAATCTCAGCCTTACTTCCCTTCATTTTAAAAAATAAACTTTTAAATGGCATTGGCACCAGCAAACATTTGGCCCATATCCTGGCCTAAATGCCAAGGCAGCAGGCTGCCGCACCTACTATCCCACAAATGAAATATAAGTATGAGCATTATATGGCCCTTCACTTATTCTACAGTTAATTATCCTCTGTATATTACAGTTATAAACAAAAGGAGGCAAAGAAAGGCTAGTTCTATGAAAGTGATCGCTGACTCCCAGATATTTCTGCCATGGCTATTAGCTATAAATGAATTGCCAGAGACGTTAAGAGTCCAAAAGAAATCAATTGACAGATATCAGGTATTTTCTCTAAAGAAAAAATCCTGCTGACTCCAAGACACATGTGACTTCAAAAGTAATAAACTAAATAGGGAAGAAAAAGGTCAGATGAGAGGGTAGGGGTTACCCAAAGAGTGCTGCTTCTTTAAATGGAATAAGAAGGAAATGACTTTAATTCAATTAGTTTATCCAGGAACTGGGGCGTGGAATATATAAAATAATATAAGGGAAATTTACTGCCCTGGGACTTTTCCATCTGTGTGTGTAGGTGAGGCTGTTCCCTTTTCTGTGATGTATCTGTCTTGCTTTGCATGCCTCTCTTGTGTGGTCGACTTTGCCCAGTTGGCTTTTCCTGCCGCCAATAGTAGCGACCAGCTCTGCTGGCTCTCACTAGGTGAGTTCTCTCCACATCCCTTCAGACCACTCAATCCGGGACTGGTACTCACTGCCTGCATAACACCTACTTCACTTTCTTGAAGTGTGGTGTAGGACCACCTGCATCAGAATCATCTGGTGTCCTCGTTGAACATGCAGATCTCTGGGTCCTGTCCCAGCCCCAGCAGATCTGAATCACTGGAAACGGTGGCCAGGAATCACTGTTTTAACAAGCACACCCTGAGAGCACATTACCATGCTGACATCTGGAAGCCAATGAGTGGATGCACACTATCCATAACAGTATGCACTACTAAATAATTAATTTATTAATTTCTTGAGATTTCAGATACTATGTTTTAGATATCAAATCCTGCATCTGGAACGACAATTCAGATATACAACCACATAAGCTACATAAAAGGAAAAGAAAAATACAACAATAGCCACAATGAAGAAAAGGAAGATGTAGCCAAGAAAAAAGTTAACTAGTTATCATATTTTCCTCTGTTCCTAATGAAATCAGCATTATGGTAATAAACTTAAAATTATTTTAAAATGAATTATTTAAAGCAGCTCATTTAAGACTCTAAGAAGAAACAGCGATCATGATTCTCTGATTTTGCAACCAGTCAATACTGACTGTCTAATTGGCAAATAACTCTCACCAGCCAGGCTTCTCAGGAGACCTGTAGCATTTGACTGTGCAGATCACTTCCCTTTATGAACTGGTTCTATTGTTTTGGCTTCTGTGGCAGGGTCTTTTCCTGTTTTCCTCCCTCTGTCCATTTATTTCCTTGCAGGGTCTACTAGATACCTCACCCAATCCTTAAAAGGGGATATACCCCGAAGTTCTGGTGACCATCAGCATGGTCACTCTACACACTGATCCTTGCGGTTACCATGACTTCACTGCCAATTCCATGCTGAACAGCCTTGGTTCTTCCAGTCTAATGTTCTCTCTGAGCTCTTGTCTTTCACGGCCACCTACCTGGATATGCCAGTAGCAACTCAAATTCCACTTATCCAATATTGTACTCATCACCTTTGCTTTAAACCTTTTCTTCCTTCCATATTCACATTCTCAAGTCTCAACACTACCGTTCATCTAGCTTTTCACTCCAGAAGCCCATAATTGTTTCTAGAGAAGGGGCAGCAAATGCCAATGGGGGCAGCCAGGTATTAAATTTATTTTTTAAGAAATATGTGTATAGCTGTTGACATGTACTAGGCACTCCTACGTCATTTGCAAATGTTAACTCACTTATTACTCAGACCAACCCTATGAAGGAAGTACTATTATTATCCCTAGTTTACAGATGGGTAAACTGAGGCCAGTGAGATTATAAAACTTCTGCAAGGTCAGTCACCAAGCCAAAGCCAGGATTTGAATGCAGGGGAATCTGACTCCAGAAGATGGCTCACTATGTTCTCTCTTAGACAGCAGGGCAGAGTCTAGAATAATCAACAACAAAAGGGCCCATGGAGCTGGAAAACACCTGCTTCACCTCAAGGTATGCAAACTCTCTGCAGCTCCATGCCCTCAGCTCTTATTTTAAGTCTCCTTAGCAATCCACTTCATTTATCTAAGGTTCTACTCATTCAATTTCCTTAATGTTTCTCTCTTCCTCTCTCTCCCCCCTCTTCCCCTCACCCCCGTTTTCTCTTTCCCCATCACAGTCTCAGTTCAGACCCAAGTTGTTTCTGAGTTCACCACCACTATTTGTCTGCCATCATTCTTGCCTCTCACTATTCTGTCTCTCTGATAGAAGGTCAGTAAACTTTTTCTGTAAAGCCCAGATAGTAAACATTTCAGGCTTCCAGGTCATAAGATTTCTGTTGCAATTAACTCTGTCACTGCAGCATGACATATGCTCAGAACAAGTGGGCGTGGTTGCGTTCCAATAAAACTTCATTATAAAAACAGGTGATCCTTGCTTTATAGTACTACCACAGCAGTTTTCTTAATCAAGCCTATTCCTTCTGCTGAAATATATTCCAGATGGTTTCAAAGCCTTAAAGAATATGCAAAAATATAAAAGCATCAGAAGAAAACATGAGTGAATGTTTTTATAACCACAGGGTGGTGAAACATTTCTAAGCATGAAAAAATATATATATATAAAAGTCGAAAATCTCCATGGAGCAAAGTAAAACAAAATAAAACAACAAAATACCACAAATAAAAAGACAGAATGAGAAAAAACATTTGTAATGAATATGATGTATGAATCGCTAATTTTCTTTATTTACAAAGATTTCTAAAAAGTCAGTAAGGAATGACCAAGGTATAAGAGCCAAATAACAGAAGAAAAAACATAAGTGATCAAAATAGAAAAAAGATGCTAAATCTTACCAAAACTTAAATAATGAAAACTCACATAAAATCATTTTCAATGAGCAAATTGGCAAAATTGGTAAAGACTGTTTGCACAGCAGTGGACTCCACAGAGAAAGTCGAATTCCCAAATGCTGTGGAGGGGAAGTGTAAATTATACTATCTTTTTAGAAACATATTTGTGTTCCATTAAAGATTTAAATGTTTAAAGCTAGCTATTACATTTCTAAATACTGATCCTGGAGACAGACTCGCATGAGTCTGTCATGACATATACATAAAAGTTAAGCATGGAATTACTTTTAATAGTATAAAACCTGGAAATACCACAAATGTTTACCTGCAGAGGACTAGTTAATAACAGCAGATCCATACAATGGAATAGTATGCAGTGAATATTATCAGTGAAAACTATACTGTCATGGGAAAATGGCAAGTTGTATTTAAAGAAAATGGCAAGTTGTACACATACATACACACACACACACACACACACACACACAGGAGTTTTCATCTAGAATGGTAAGAAAGGATACTTTCTCAGTTTAAAATATATGCTTCTGTATTATTTGAATTATTATTTTATAATAAGCCTATTCTAATTTAATAGAAATTTTAAAATACTTAAAAGGTAAATAAATAAGATAAAACACAAAGTGATCATATCTCTGTAAAGAAGCTTCCCGAACTTTCCATGGCTATGATCTAACTCTTTAGCCTAATATATATGTCAATATGACAACATGACTGCTGCCTAACTCTTCAATCTTAGTAAGCACCTCTCCTATATGACACTCAAGTCATACTATGCTACTCATAGTCACACTGTAGCTTTTTGCATGTGTCAGGATAACTCAGACTTCTTTGCTTTTGCAAAGACTTTTTCCTCTACTTACAATTCTCCTCCTCATCTCCCCTGCCAATTAAATATTCATTCACCTCAATTCCCTCCACAGGCAAAAACAACCTTAGGGGAAATATACTACACATTAAGCAGACAATCAAACATTCACCTATACTTGTTTGGAAACTTGCAGTGTCTCCCATGTGTCAAGCATGCTGTTGGATGCTTTCCATGCATTAATTATTTGATTTAATTCTTAAATGAGCTATTATTATTCCTGCTTTACGGATGTGGAAAACATCTCAATAAAGTTAAGGAACTGCCCAAAGTCTCACTGGTTAATAAATACCAGAGTCAAGATCTGAACTCAAGTATGCTTGACTTTAAAGCCATATTCCAAGTTTTGAGAAGGGAGACTGGGGCCGAGAGCAAGATTAACAGAGGCCTTCCAAGGATGTGATTGGAAAAAAGACAGGCAGACCAGTCTCCCATGGAAGCAGGGGGAACAAGTATGGTGGGGTGGAAGGACTGGCCTAAATAGTAGTGTGGAGGGATAGGGAAAGGGAAAAAAGGTAGATTCAGAGGAACAGTTTGATCATTCCAGGTTACCCAGTGTTCCTTTAACACTAAGCAGGGTTGAGACAGAAGGTAATATGGAAAAACTACAGGCTCATGTAGGTTAGGAAAATCGAAAGCAATGTTTTGGGAAAGTTAGTGTGGTGACCCTGGGCAGCATAAACTGCAGGGTAAGCGGGGAAGAGAACAAGAGAAAAGAACAGTTAGGAGCTGCTGCAAAAACCAATGGCCTCCTGTATTTCCAATGTAAACTAGGGGAGCAGCTTCAGAAATGAGGATGGGAAAGCGAATCTCATAGGCCTTCAAAAAGATTCTGTTAGTGACAGAAATTAAAGATGAAGGGGAGAATGGAAAGGAAAAGTGAAGAAGACTGGTTCTAAGGTTTCTCCTCTGATGGAAGCGATGAATGCTCTAACTGACAGAAATGGGATGATAACAGAGGAGAGCTAATCTGCAGGGTGGACGTGCTAAGTGATGGAGCACACAAAGAAGCTCCTGCTGTTGACAGAGGCCTCATCTGATACCTACAGGCTGAGAGGCCTCAATTTTGGGGTGACATCCTTATAAGCCTAACTTATCTACAGTCATTTTTAACATGTCAGCAGCATGACACTTAGACCACTTGTGTAAACGACAAAAGAGAAATTCTTTAGAAACATGCTGATTCCTTGCTTAGCTATCATAAACGACTGAGACATGTTTTCAAGGGGATCACATAGAATTCATCTCACTGTTTTAGAGTTACATTACATGAAGCATTACTAAGACTCTTTAGCTCCTTCACCAAACTCCCTGTGTCTATTCATCATTTCTTCAAAAACAACTTTCTTTAAGTAAGGCTGGTCACTAAGGAGAGAAGTTGTCTAGTTACCTCCTTTTGCCCTGGATTTCAGGCTCAAGTCTCCTTAAAAACAAAAAAAAACCTCATCGCTCTTTCCCTGATCCTTCTCTACTCAAGCCTCCCTGTGTCATCTTTTCATCTGACTCCAACATTATTTACCATTTTCTGTCCTCAAAGAGGCCTGGCTTTATCTTATTATTCACATTATAATCAGTCTCTTTATTCTCATTTAAGAAAAATAAACCAGGTCTCCCCCAAGTTGCAGAATGACCCAGAACATACCTTCTAAACAGGGTTTGCCCAGAAAAAGCTATGTCATAGTTAGCTCTATGATGGGATAATAATGATGCTTTGCCTGACTTACAGGGTGATTGTAACAACCAAATCACTTAATTATGGCAATAAAATTTGGCACAGTGTACTAGAATTAGGTTAAAAAAAATCTGGTTCCAAATCTCTTTTCAGGAAAAATGCACCCTACCTCCCATAGACCTGTGATAACCCCAGAGGTTCTACAAGAAGCAAAACACAGAAGTGAACTGGGAGACTCAGTGGCCACTGTGGGTTTCTATCAAGCCCAGCAGTGCAATTCTTCCCATTCCAGAACTCAAGTCGACAAAACTTATTATCTTACTGCATTTTTACAGCAAGTATAAAAACAGTAAAAACAAGGAAATAAGCAGGATAAACATTCCATTTTAATTGCGAAGGAAAGGGTGACTATTTTAAGTACAATACTTACAATGCATTACTATTTATAATAATGTGTAAATAGAATTCAGAAAATTCAATTTCAAATCCCAATTAAATTGAAGAGAGAAAAAAATACTAAGACAGGACCTGTAGTTCCAAATCATTCTTTTTGGGTGGTACAAAAAATTAACTTTGTGTTTAACTAAAAATAAAGTTTCAAATAAGTATTTAAGTATACCAGAAAAACAAAAGTACCTGTGAGTTTGATTTTGGATAGTCGAGCCAAAATCCCTGGCAAATCATCCACTTGTAGCTTCATCTCTTTCCACTGCTTTTCCTCTTTTGTCTCTTTCCCTACATCTATTGAGTCTTCAATTTCTGAGGCCGGCTCTAGTTCTATCAATTCCTTTTCATTTGGTTTTCTGGACAAAGAAAGTCTGGGCGGTGAAAGAGGTCTCATCTCATATATTTCTGCTTTGGCTTGACCTGAAGATGTTTTTTCAAGGAAAGGAGATGCTACTGGTTCTGGCTTGGGTTTTACTTGCTGGTTGTGGCTTCTGTTCAGCTGTGTGACATACTAAACAAAAAAGCACACATTCCATAAAATCAAGGCCCCAAATGCTCTCAAATGTTTGTTTAGCAATATCTTCAATCAGTCCAACTTTTACATTATTTAAAAGCTTTTCCCACAGCTTTAATACCTGTTAATTCATCATATACTTATAGAGTGCTATATGGAAATCACTATACTAAGAGATATGGAAAATAAAATTCAGGCCTCAGTAATGATTTCCAATTTCTGTAGTTTAGAAAAGCCTAGAAATATATGATCCTTGAAAGAAAAATAAATTTATCTGTTTATTTATCTTCTCCAGAATTGTCTCTGGAGGCTTAACATTCCAAATACAATAAAAAAGTTTTCAGTAATCAAGAGCCCAGTCGGGCACATGGCTCACAACTGCAATCCCAGGATTCTCGAGCCCAGGAGTATAAGGCAAGCCTGGGCAACACTGGGAAGCCCTGTCTCTACAAGAAAAAAAAAAAAATCAGTGGGTCATGGTGGCATATGCCCACGGTCCCAGCTACTTGGGAGGCTGAGGCAGAAGGACTGTTTGAGCTTGGGAGATTGAGGCTGCAGTGAGCTGTGATCGCATCATTGTACTTCAGCCTGAACAACTCTCATACACACACGAAAAAAGACAAAAAAAGAGCCCAAGTCAACCTGTTGACTTTCCACGTTCTCAGGCAAACAGCATAGAAAGGGGCTCAGTGGTAGGGCATAATCCAGGGCTGAATGATTTTATGGCAGGGCTGGATGAAGACAGAACGTGGGTTGTAGAGCCACATAGTCTCTACCACTTACTAGCCACCTATGCTGACAACTAGTGAAGTGCCTTTTCCACTACATCAGAAAGATTTGATATTACATATATTAGTCTTAATAAAGAATTACAAACTCAGGAATGAAGAGTTCCATTTACATAAAAAAAGGCATTATATATATTTGAATTTCACCTCTAAGTATCTGCCATTATCCTTGACTCCCAACTTAAAAAGCCTGATCATTTCTAGAAATGTAAATCTCTTATCAATATACTGAGTTTTATTGAAATTTTAAGTTTTAAGTTAAAGATGAGAGAAACGCAAAATAGGACTTTAAATTATAAGTTTGCCATTCTTTCAGGCTGGCACTATGAGTTTTCAGCTATCATTTTGCTGTTCTATGACCCTTTTCCATGTGAGAAAATGGCAAATGCCCTCACTGGCAATTAACAGCAAGTTCCATTTTGCTCACAAATTCATGGAGTCAACCCGATTGATGTATGTTATCAATGCCCACTATAAAATGCCTAGAAAATTATAAAAACTGTTAAATTGTTTGAATTTATGTAGAAGTGCAACTGTTACAAAAAACTTTTAAATGTACTGCTGATTTAAGAAAATAAGAGGGTAGCACTGTTAAAGCAATTATTTCTCTATTACCGATGTAGTCACAAAACACCAAAGAATTTTAAAAGATGTAACACAACAAACAGTTCAGCTTTTCCCAATTTTGGCCAGGTTGAAATATGCCACACGTTTTCAATCTTTCTCTAAACTTAATCAATAAGTTCAGGATCATACTTTTAACCTCAAACACCAGAATTATTCTGGTTTCGGTTAAGAATAATCAAAACAAGAGATCTGGATAAATTTAAGGATGCTAAATAAAAGTTCTTTTCCAACAGTATTTCTTAAAACTTTCATTAAACAGGAATTTCTGAAGTTTCCTCATACAGAGAAAAAGGCAGAAAGTAGCAGAGAAAGAATGGTCTTCTAAACATACCATGCGTCTGAGGAAGCTAAAGTGCTGAAATGTAATCCACTGCTTATTGACATTCCTGACAAGATGCAAGAACTTGTGAGGGGATTCCTGTATTGTTCGTCTTTCAAGATACCAGACACATCCTCCTACCCAACCTGTAACAGAGAGAGAAGTGGAAGAAAGGTTAAATGATTCGTACTTCTTATCAAATGATGACTACACCTCCCCAGAAGCAAAGCCAGCTACTAAGGTAAGTGCTACACTGCGTGATGGGTCAGAGCTTTGAAATAATCTAATACAGATTTGTGAATAATGCAATTTACCAGTGCTACTCATTGTTTAAGTCAGTCTAAGTCTTCAGAAGGGCCAGGGAAAATTTTTCAGGATCACTATGCTTTATTACATTACATGCTGAAATGACCACACAACAGATCTTTTTAAGAAAATATAAAACAACCAGGTCAGTCACTTTTTCAAAGGTAGAAAATAAAAAGTACAATTTTTTAAAATAAATGACAATAAATTGAAATATATATATATTTCAGGTTAATATTTTAACTATATAGGGTAAAACAACAAAAAGGAAGAAGAAACTGTTCTCCATAAAGTATGACTCTATCAATCTAGTTAGAAATAAGCTATTTTTGTTCTATCTAAATTTGGCTTTTAATCGTCCTACTGAAACTTCTCTCAAGTACCAACAAATCCAATGCTTCTGCCTTGGTCCTCATCCTATTCAAGCCTCTGACAAGCCATACAACACTACAGATTCTCCCGATGGCTTCCATGACACTAAGTGTTCCTAGTTCTCTGCATTCTACTTCTCAGTTGCAGATGGTGTCTCTTCTTGCTATGTATGCCACTTTGAGGTAGTCATGGTCCCTCTCTCTGAACACTAAATATTGTCCCTGAGCAAATGTAACTATAGGATAATTCTGATCTTCAAATTATTTCTAGAGTCATTGGGCCTATTTCCATCTCTTCTCTTGGTATCTCCATATGGTTGGACTGCAAATGTCTTTAAGAGCATTGTATTCTCAACCAATCTCTACTCTGTTCCCGATTGCACATAAAATCAGTACCTATTTAAGACTTCAGGAACATCTTGAACTCTCCCATTAACACTTAACCACCATCAAGTTCAATCTACTCTGAAATACAGATCAAATCTGTCCACTTCTTTCCACTTCTACTGATCATCTTACGTTTATCACCTTACATTTGGACCATGGTAATGAGAGTAGCATTCAAGTCAGTCATCCTGCCTTAAGTACTTTCTTTCCTCTCCAATCCATGTTCTCAGAGGCAACAGTTTTCTTCCTGCAGCCCTGAATACATAGTACTCACACAACTCACCAAAGCAACATTATCCATGACCCTCCACTAAAAACACTACACATTTCACAATCTGTTCATCTGTTTCTGTTGTTGCCTTGTTTGCACGCCATTCTGTCAAATTTTCTGTCTTATTCAACTACTCTATCACTTTACGCTGTGTTGTATGACACTTTTTCATGCAAATTATTCCCATCATCTAAATTTTTAGTTCCTTGATGGCAAGAATTCTTCTTTACTCACCACCTTTATACAACAGCTCCCAGAGCACTTTTATACAATAAGGAAATAATGTTTGATGACTAGATAGCCCACACAGCACACCTGGACTGTGGGAAAGAGAACTATCACAATCCCGAAAAATACATGACAATTTTCTTAGATTGGAGAAAAATCACTTCTTCACTGAAATTATAGTCTCAAACCCGAGTTAATTATGACATGCTTGTTTCCTATAAACATGAAAATGTGTTTGCCTTGGAATCACCTTGGAAAATAACCCTCAAGATTAAGTGGGTGGATCACCTGAGGTCAGGAGTTCAAGACGAGCCTGACCAACATTGTGAAATCCCATCTCTACTAAATACAAAAAAATTAGCCAGGCATGGTGAGCATGCCTGGAATCCCAGCTACTTTGGAGGCTGAGGCAGGAGAATTGCTTGAACCTGAGAAGTGGAGGTTGCAGTGAGCCAAGATTGCCCAGGCAACAAGAGTGAAACTCCTTCTCAAAAAAAAAATTAAATGGGTCAAACTGATATTTTACAGAATGGTCGTAAGAAGAAAAAACAGCTAGGAAACTGACATTTCATTTAGTTAAAACATATCACATTTCTACAAATCAGTGCCTAGAAACTGAAAGACATTTCAGCCCTGTGTAAACAAATGTGAGTTTGAAGATATACAAAGATTATAACAGACACATTAAAATTCTGGAAGCATGTGACCACATCTATTATTCCCCAACAACACTGGTTCCTGATTTTAGGACTTTTACAATTAGGTAAGAAGAAAAGTAGATTAAAAATGCTGACATTTTTTATTTTTTGAGATGGAGTCTCACTCTGTTACCCAGGCTCGAGTGCAGTGGCAGGATCTCAGCTCATTACAACCTCTGCCTCCTGTGTTCAAGCTATTCCCCTGCCTCAGCTTCCCGAGTAACTGGGGTTACAGGCACACACCATAACACTTGGCTAATTTTTTTAAAACTTAATTTATGTTTATTTTTTGTATTTTTAGTAGAGAGGGTGTTTCACCATGCTGGCCAAGCTGGTCTTGAACTCCTGACCTCAAGTGATCCACCTGCCCTGGCCTCCCAAAGTGCTGGGATTACAGGTGTGAGCCACTGTACCCAGCCAGTGATGACAGTTTTTAAACGGCTATAAAATACTTAGAACTTTTAGAAGGAAAATTAGGCATGATACTACTCCATCACTAACACTGTTCCAGTTTACCTTCTCTGCCACCTTGTCCCACCGTGCTGCTTTTCCATCAAGCTCTCTTAGTAGATCTTCCAAGTGGATCATAAGAAGTTATACAGGCCAGATACTAGCAGAGTTTTTGGCAATTATGTTCATAGCTTCAGGGAGGAAGCTATCTATTAATTCCTTCCATACCACCACTGCAAAGACTGATCCAGCAACAAACTATATGGGTCATATGCAGCCCACCTACTGGAACTGGAGAATTCATAGTAGTCAAGCAGAATTGTCCTATAGCTGACAATACAGAATGGAAAGGTAGAAAAACAGGTAATCTGAAGGATGCATGCTGGAAAAACCTCCACACAGAGGAGAAATTTCAAGCCCTAGGAAAAGATGAGTTCTCTGGGAATGAGTGCTCAGCATCAGGATCAAAGAACATTCACAGTCAGGGATAGTAGAAGGTAACAAGTGATTCAAAGAAGAATCACAGGCCTTTAAAAAACAACTTTTCATTATGGAAAATCACAGCCATGTGAAAAAGCAGAAGAGTACCATGAGCCCCCATTACTTATCCCCCAGCTTCATCAATTACCAAACCCTGGTCAACCTGTTTCACCTACAGTGCCTCTCCACTTTACAAACCAAATAGGACCTCTGAGATCACCTAGTAAGTGACATCATTTTATAGATGAGTAAACTCAGTTCCAGAAAAGTCAAACAAATTGCCCTGGGATCACACAGACCAGAAGAGAGCCATAAAATAACATTATAAGAAAGAAGAAAGCAATGTCATGGAGTCACAGTGTCAACATCACCAGATGGTGCAGAGAGCTTGTGTGTGGTAGGTAAAAACTGAAAAAAGTTTCTGGGATGTGATCAGAAGGCAGTCCTTGGCTTCTCTTATCTGGCCTCTAATATGAACCATGGGCATCATATTCCTCATACAACCATTAGTTATCATCTAAAATACTGGGGCAAGACAATTCCTAACGTCCTCTTTAATATTTACATGGGGTCAAATTTCATCCATCCACAAATAACTGTTGAGAGCAAGCTATGTACAGTAAGTACTGTTCTGGGCACTGGAAACACAGAGATAACCCAAAGATGACCACCTGTCACCAGGTTTATATTCTAGTTGGGAAAAACAAATAATAAACGAGTATATAAATAAACAAGCACAGACTGTGCTAACCATAATTTAAGAAATAAATGGAATGAAGTGAAAAAAAGAGGTAGGGGGGACTGCCTTTCTGAAAAGGTGAAATTTGAGCTGAGACATTACCAAGAGTCCAGGAAGAACATTCCAGCTCCAAAATACATTTGTCACAAGTTCCTTCGAGTGAAAGGATTATATTAAGGACCACTCAGGCAGTACAAAAACAAAAGTCTGAGGGGGGCTACGATCCGCTGTCTGCAACTCTGATCATCATCACCGTTGTCATTATGACCCTTTATACTGGAACAAGGCTTCTGAGTGGAAGCAAAGTACTTTCCTTGTCATTGCAAGCCAGTGGCTAGCAGCTGAGACTCTGATAAGCCAGGAGGATTACGGATCCCCAAGGTTCTACTTTGCCCTCTCCTCCAGCTTCCGCTATCGGAAAACTGAAAGAAGCACTAGACACTGATCTTCCGCAGAAGCCGGATGAAGGAGGCGGTGTGGACCACCAAAGCCACAGCGCAAGACTGGACCCCAGCTCCGTGGCTTCTTCCCTCCAAGCTACTCCAGAGGTCATTTCCCCCACCGCACCGGTGGCCAGCCAACCTCGCCAAGGGCTCCCCAAGGTTGCAGCCAACCGGAACCATGGTCTCGCACGTAGCAATAAGAGAAGAATTTCTCCCAAGGTCGTGCCCAAGGCGGGTACAGTACCTGTCAGGAGGCGTGAGGAGAGAGTGTGAGGAGACGCGGCCATAATTCACCAGTCTGGCCGCTCCCCGGGATCCCAATGTCCTCTCTCCTCACCGGCTGCTGGGCGCCGCCATCTTCCTTCCCCGCCCCCTGTGGGAGTAGAGACGCTTCCGGGCCGTCACTTCCGGCGGACGGGCTCCAGGGGGAGACAAGGTGCCTGGAGGTGATCCGTAAGGACCCCGGGAGTGTGGCGGGCAGAAAGGTCTGCGGCCTGAAGGACTTCCGGGAACCGCGAAGCACGGTATGCCTCCGTTGTCCTGAAGAAAAAGCCGCCCGCGGACGATTCGCCCGCGCGCTTGCAGCTCTGAGACTTTGACAGGCATCCTCCGTTGACAGGGTGAGGCGGGCAGGGCTGGGCTGCGGAGTCCTCGCGGGCAATTTAAAGTTACAGCGGCCGGGCGCTGTGGTTCACAGTCCCAGTGCTCAGGGAGGCCGAGTTGAGCCTGGGAGCTCGAGACCAGTCTGGGCAACAGAGCGAGACTCTACCTCTATAAAAATGTGAAAATTAGCAGGGTGTGTTGGCGCGTGCCTGTGGTCCCAGCTACCCAGGAGGCTGAAGCGAGAGGATCGCTTGAGCCTGGGAGATCGAGGCCGCGGTGACTGCGCCACTGCATTGCAGCCTGGGCGACACCGTGAGACTCTGTCTCTAAAAATAAATTTTAAAATAAAAATAAAGTTACAGTTAGGACGCTTCCCGGTGACAGGAGCATCATGAGGAAATGGTTCTGGTGGCGATGCTTCCGCCTCCCCGTCTAGTCAGTTACAGTTTACCGTAATCTCTATCAAAGGAGAGCCCAGATGAACTCGAACTTACTTGCCCCCGAGCCACACTAAAGGAACTGAATCATCCAGATATCTCCAGATGGAGAAGGTGCGTGGAGAGGTTCAGATTTGGTACTCTGGAGTGAAATCCGTATTCTAGTTCTGGCCTTGTAACCTCGTTTGAGCAAATTACCTAAGTCCTCTGAACCTCTGTTATCTAGCAATACAATGGGATAATAATAGTACAACTTTTATAAGGTGATTGAGAGAATTAGATAAATGTCTGTCATATGGGTAGCCCGGCACCTACTAGGTACAGGCACTCATAGATTATTACCTTTGTTATCATAAGTGTTGTGATTAGGCAGATCTCAGCATCCCTCAACCCCTCAATCTTTTCAGATTGGGATTCCACAAGTAAAAAGTAGATTGAAGAAAAGATTCCGCTTTTGAAAAAGAAGAGAAAAATAGGTAATTGGGTTCTAAAAAGGCAATTTCTTTCTGTTTTCAATGATGAGAAGATAGCCGTTTTGGTTCACCTCAACTAACATTGCTAGGCCCAGTGAATACTGAAGAGACTAAGATCACCCCACCACCCCCCGATTCTGTAGGAGCTTACACTAGACCAACAAGGGGACAAGAGGTTGTTGTTTATCAGTGTGATGGGGTAGTGTACAAAGTGCTGCGGAAACCCTGATGAGGTAATATTTCTGTGCAGTTGGTTTACAGAAGGTTTCAGAGATTTAAACTTGGTACTCTGGAAGAAACCGTAAGATTTTTACAGCATACAAGAAAGGGAAAGGACACTCCATAAAGGGGAAAATAACATCAAATACTACATTAAAAGTTTTTGAACTCTATATTCCATGTGCTTTTATAAACACTTCTTGTTTACATCTAGAGCAAAAGTTATCCTAAGTCGGGCACATTAAGGCCAAAAGAGTTTTCCATAATCTGCTCAAAGTCACCTAGCTGTTGAGTGCCAGAACCAAGACCTGAGTCCCTGAAACCTGTGAGAGTGTTATTTTCACCATGCCGTAAGGCCATACTCACTTAAGCGTCTTGAAGAGTCATAGCTTCTGTGATCTATAAAACACAGTGTTTTAACCTTGGCTGTCTATCAAAATCAACTGTAGGACTTTAAAAAATTATAGATGGCCAGGTGCGGTGGCTCACACCTACAATCCCAGCACTTTGGGAGGCCGAGGCAGGTGGATCACAAGGTCAAGAGATCAAAACCATCCTGGCCAACGTGGTGAAACCTAGTCTATACTAAAAATAGAAAACTTAGCTGGGTGTGGTGGCGTGCCCCTGTAGTCCCAGCTCCTCCGGAAACTGAAGTAGGAGAATTGCTTGAACCTGGGAGGCAGAGATTGCAGTGAGCCGAGATTGCGCCACTGCCAGCCTGGGTGACAAGAGCGAGACTCTGTCTCAAAAAAAGAAAATTATAGGTGCCTAAGCCACCTCTAGACCTATTGAATCTGAAGAGGTGTGTGATAGATGTGGAAGGACCTGTAATTTTCTTTTTAAACACTGGTGATAATGATACACAGAACTGAGAATACGGGATTCCAGCTTTTACTTGACAACACAACAATGTCTAAAAGGTTGATTAACATGAATATTTCACTAACTCCCAAGTTCTCTAGGCTTATGATAGACAAGGGGTTTAATAGACATGCGCCTTCTAGACCAGCAGATTTTTTAAGTTTTTCCCAAAAATGGGCGGAAGGTAAGACCAAGTACACAAATGACTGCCTAGGTTTTTATTTATTTGTAGAAATTAGAGGCCAGGCACGGTGGCTTATGCCTGTAATCCCAGCACTCCTCAGCCAAGGAGGCCGAGGTGGGTGATCACCTGAGGTCAGGAGTTTGTGACCAGCCTGGCCAACATGGTGAAACTCCATCTCTACTAAAAATACAAAAATTAGCTGGGCATGGTGGTGGACACCTGTAATCCCAGCTACTTAGGAGGCTGAGGCAGGAGAATTGCTTGAGCCCGGGAGGCGGAGGTTGCAGTGAGCCGAGATTGCGCCACTCTACACCAGCCCAGGTGATAAGAGTGAGACTGTCTCAAAAAAAAAAAAAGTAGGGGGAAGAAATTAGAGTAAATGTCTTACGGAAGAAATGCCTGTAAGGTAACACATTCTGGCTTTACTGGTCAGGAAATGCATCCATCTATGTCTACTGTTTGTAATAAACTTAGCCTATGCCATCCTACTCTCCGGGAAAGTAATCCTTTAGAGACACTCGTGGAATGAAGAGGGTTCCATGGACATATATATTGACTTGGCTATGAGTAGCTGCAAGGGAAGCAGGAAAAACTGAAAACAGAGTTGCAATGATTACCTTAGGCCAGTCACAATTCATCACTGTGGACCTAGCCATATTGCTGTCTCAAATCAAATTAACATTAAACTAAGGAAGAAGTGGGGAATAGATTTTGGATAAGTAACTAAAAGAGTACCACGACTGTTTTCCCCATAGTTTTCCAAACATTTTGAACACAACCTATTTTATTAAATACCATAAAAATGGGAAACGCTAGAGTCACACATACACACAAAACAGCAAACACGCTTAAACAGTTTGGGGGATTGGAATATGTCTCTACTGACGACCTTTACTTAGTAAGGTGAAGTAGACTTTCTGGTTGGGGACTATCTTACTTAAGCAGACTTATCTTTCATGGATATATATGTTCCTAGAAATTGCCGTAGACAAGCTATGCTCTTTAGTCATTGTAGACAAATAGGATTTTGAGATAGTACTCAGAAATCTATATAGGTTTCTACCTTTTCATTCCCAGATTTGTAAACTCAAGTCCAGAGAGGTTAAGTGATAGAACATTGACTAGATAGCCAAGTCAGCACTTTTTCTATTTTATTATATTGCCTTTTTTTTGTCCCTCAGTCTACCTCTAACATCTTCACTAATGAAATGGTGTCGGGCTCCGCAATTAGATATAGTATTTATTTGACTTTGGCTTTCACATTTCAAGCAAAATATATTTCGTAGACTACATTCAGTATCACTTGTGGAAAGAGATATAAGAAATCAGAAGCATTATTTTTTAACTAAAATATTAAATACATGTAAAGAATTGAAAGCATTATTTTTAGCTAAAAGCATCATATGTATTTTTTTTTTTTTTGAGACGAGTCTCACTGTGTTGCCCAGGCTGATCTTGAACTCCTGAGCTTAAGCAGGCCTTCTGCCTCAGCCTTTTAAAGTGCTAGTATTACAGATGTGAGCCACTGTGCTCAGCCTGCTTATATATTTTTAAATAGTATTCATAAAGCTTTGTACCTTGTATCTTAAAATTAATATTTAAAAAGCTTGAGAACCTAGAAGATGGAAACTAACCTATACTCTAGTCCCATCTTGTCCTGTAGGTTGGCTGCTCCTTTGCATTCAAATAAGATTTCTCCTCAGAGAGCCTACATGTACTGAATAAAATCTGCAATTTGTACATATCACATGACTTCAAAGTAAATGCTAACTTTTTCAAAGCCTCGCTGAATTTCCCACAATAGATAAAAACCCAGCTTTCTCTGGGAACTGAAGGGGAAAAAAATTCCAACCTAGTGTGCAGGATGTAATCAGTTGACATAGAACTATGTATTTGAAAACAAAATAGATTTCAAAACCTAAGCGTAGGCAAATGATTTGTATAGACTTTCTCCCAAGCAGACTTACAAATGCCAAGAAGCAGGAGGAAAGAAACCTTAACATCATTAGTCGTTAGGGAAATGCAAAGCAAACCTACAATGAGATGTCATTTCACATCCACTTGCATGGCTGTTATCAGAAAGTCAAATACTAACAAGTGTTGACAAGGATATGGAGAAACTAGAACCCTTACAGATTGCTGATGGGGTTATAAAATGATGTGGTCACTTTGGAAAACAGTTTAGCTGTTCCTTAATAAGTTAAAACATTAAGTTTGAGCTGTATGACCCAGCAGTTCCTCTCCCAGGAATAGACTCAAGACAAATAGAAACATATATCCATACAAAAATGTATATATGAATATTGTTAGTAACATTATTCATAATTGCCAAGAAGTGACCACAACCCAAGTGTCCATCAACTGATTAACATATAAATAAAATGTTACATATCCACACAGTGGAATCTTTGGCCATAAAATGAAAATGAAGTACCAGTACATGCTATAATATGTATGAACTACAAAAACATACCAAGTATAAGAAGCCAGTCACCAAAGACCACATACTGGATGGTTTCATTTATATGAAATGTCCAAAATAGTCAAATTCATAGATATAGAAAGTAGGTTAGTGGTTGCCTATGGCTGGGAAAGTGGGTAGAGGTAAAAGAGAAGTAACTACTAATGGATATGGGGTTTATTTAGGTTGGAGGAGGGTGAAAATGTTCCAAAATTGATTTTATAATTGCACAACTCTGAATATGTTAAAAATCATTGAATTGTACACTTCAAATAGGCGAATTGTATAGAATGTGAATTATCTATCAATAAACCTGTTTTTAAATTACAAATAACAAAACAAAGGGCTAAGGGTCCAATCAAGAATAGCTACTCGAGGAGAACAGAGGTCTTCATGTTGGACAGACTGCTCATCATATATCACTGTGTAGAGAGGAAGAGGTAATTGTCCAAAATAAAGGCATTTCCCAGCCTCCCTTGCAGCTTGGTGTGACTTTGCAACTGATTCTCAGCAGTGGGATACAAGTGAAAGCAATGTGTTTAAGTTTCAATAGTTCCTAATAATGAGGTACCAGCCATGTGTTGAAGACAGCAGAGCAATAAAATAGGCAAAATAGGCAGAGTTTGGGTGTCTGCTGCTTGTGGAACTGCTATATCAGTCCTGGACTGGTTTCATGAGGGACAAATAAACTTCGAATTTGTTTAACACAGTGTTTGGATTTTCTGCCCCCTGTGGTACTACTTAATCCAAACAATATATTATTAATATGAATATAGATTAATAGTAAAATTAATGAGCTAATGTGCTCAGCTCATAGGTCGCGATAGCTGTTGCTATTAAATGACTCACCATATGCTTTAATAAGCAATGATGAGAATATGTTAATAGTTTTTTAAATATGTGTTTTCAAAAGGAAAATTTAGGTGTCATAATATTCAAAAATTTATTTGTAATAAAGCAATTTGATGAATCTAGAAAAAGCAAAATTTAAAACTAAATAAATAAAGATTTGTATGTGCCTCCTATGCTATTTAGAAATGAGGACACCATGAGCTTAGATAATTGGTCCCAATTTGTCAGACACAAAGTCTTTGATGTGGAAAATGGGAACTTATTTACTTCATAGAAATATTCCTAAAGACCATCCAACTTACATTGTTCTCATTCACCACACTAGCACTTGAAAATTTGTTCACCAGACTCTACTAATGATTCTCTAGGATGAGGGTACCTCATCCCCAGAAAGTAATGCTAATATGGATAGGTTAAGAACAAGGCTATTAATGAGCATGCTGCTGAGAGTCAAGGTTTTGGAGAGATGATGAAAAGGGATGAACATACTGGGTTTTCACTTGACATCCTTTCTTTGGGGTCAGTCTTGATTCTGGGCTTTCAGTTTTTCTCTCTCGAAATGTACCCCCTGCCCCTACCCATCATCCTTGATGGTTCTTCCTCTCGTCCCATCACATTGGGAAGGTGATGACGAGTCTCAATATGTCTGTTGCTTGAGAGGGATCTTCTGCTTTGAAAAAGACACAGGAAAAAGGAGGGTACTCAGGCCCCTCCTGGTTAGACCCACCAGATCTAGCCCTGCTCACCAAAGTTAGGGCTTCCACATAAGCGTATGGGGCCAGAACCTTAATGTAATAATAAACAATGGCTTCTCTCTGACCTCATGTTTCATTAGTGAAGGTCCTGCAACTACAATAAGTAATCCTAATGTGGAGGAGCATAGGGTACTTTAAGATTCTTCATTTGACTGTCTCTTCATGACATAACACTACTGAATTAGCTAGGGTCCAGTCAGGAGACAGAAATCACACCAATTATTTGAACAGAGAATTTAACCTAAAGAAAGGTTAACATGGTATAAAGTTGTTAACTAGGTAATCCAAAGGGCAAAAATAAAGTTAGGGTGCTGGTAGCTAAGAAGCAGCCACCACCTCTATGGCTGAGGAAACAAGGAAGAAGTTGGAATTATTACAATTTAGAAACTTAGAGAAGCAGAAACTCAGGCAGTTAAGGAGGGGCATTGCAGCCCTGTTCTTGTCACTGAGGGAGAACTGATCGAGCTGGTTCTTTATGTGTTGGGAAAGCTGCAAATGGTGCTCAGCTGCTGCTGGGGATTCTAGAAGCTTCGGAGTGCTCATAAGCATTGCAAGCAGATGGGAATTAGAATGGAGGAGCAAGTCCTCCTTGGCTCAGTCTTGTAGCATTACTAAGGCCTCATTGGCAGAGGTTGTGGTTTGCATTCTGCCAGCTCTAGGCACAATATGGAAGGGTAGCTTTGGAGCCAGGGCAGATAACTGATGGGAGTTATTTGAGTAGATGTTCCACTCCAAGTGTACAGATTAGAGTTTACAGTCAGTGTCCTCTGAGATTGAGTAACTTAAATCAGTTCCTAAGATCTCTTAATAGTTCCTCTGAAGGGACTGATAATATCAGGCTAGGATCCTACCTAGAGTCCAAGATCACTCCAGTCCGACATTACACCCCAGCTCTAACCTGCCAGCTCCCCTTTTCCATCTTTACTCCCCAGGGCTCAATTCCACACATGAGTTTTGGAATACCAAAACTGAAAAGTGCAGTACTGGATGCAGATAAAGGAAAAAGCAGCAGGGAAATGCACTATAACAAATTTTCATTTTATTTATTTATTTTTTTGAGACAGAGTCTTGCTCTGTTGCCAGGCGCCAGGCTCGAGTTCAGTGGCACGATCTTGGCTCGCTGCAACCTCCGCCTCCCGGTTCAAGCAATTCTCCTGCGTCAGCCTCCCAAGTAGCTGGGACTATAGATGCACACCACCATGCCCAGTTAATATATATATATATTTTATATAAATTTATATAAATATAAATATATTTATATTTATATAATATAAATTTAATTTATATTTATAATTTATAAATAAATTAATTTATATTTATAATTTATAAATAAATTATATATAATATAATATATATAATAAATATAAATATATAAATATAAATATAAAATCTATATAAATATAAAATAATAAATATATATATATTTAATATATATATAATTATAAATATATATATATATTTTAGTAGATGAGGGTTTCAGTATGTTGACCAGGATGGTCTCAATCTCTTGAACTCGTGATCCGCCCGCCTCGGCCTCCCAAAGTGCTGGGATGACAGGCGCGAGCCACCGCGCTCTACCACTATAACAAATTCTATTCACTGCCATGGCATTCTCCCTTTTTAATAAAGATACCTTGATTTTGTTAAGGGAAGCAATATGCCAGCCCCAGGAGAGGAATCATGATTAAGTCCATCAGAGTACTCAGTCACATTTCCACAGTTTCTTACAGCCAGTGATGGCTATGTTTCTCAGTTCTGACTTGAGAGATATAAGGAGAAACTGGCTGGTTTTGGGGAATAATTTTGTTTACCATTGAAAGAGCTGTGCATGCAAAGGGGAGGTGCTCCTCCTGCCTTTGTTCTTTTATACTCAGGATGCAAGACTGTGGATGTAATTGCTGGAACTGAGGCAGCCATCTTGCAGTGATGCGGTGACAAGTGTGAGGACAAGTAGACATGCCAAGGAAGGCAAAGCAGAAACAAATAGAGCCCAGTTTCTTAAGGAAATTGTTGAGCTGCTGCACCAAGTCAGGAACAGCTGTCTGCAGACTGATGACTACAGGAGTATTATGATGCTTAATCTACTGTTTAGTTTTCTGTTCATTGCATCCTGGATGATGCATTCAATGAGTGGGACAGGGAGTGAACAACCTGGCATCAAAGCTTGCCGAGGACAGATGACATGGAGAGACAACTGGAATCATGTCAGCTTATCCAAAAAGGATATCATGTTTAACAAAAAACAGATTTGAATGTGGTGGCTGTTATTTATATGACAAATCCACAATGGTTTAAATAATGAAAAATAAAAGAAATTTTGTGCAGATTTGCTTCCTGTCTTGTTTCTTGTCATTTGCTGCGTGTCCAACTCCTCTGATGAGGTCAGAATGTCTGGTTTCCCACACCAGGAAAGCATTTCTTGCCTTGTTCTCTTCTTGACATCTTGGAGGTTCATGAAGAATACGGTGAAATGTTCTAAGTGTAGCAGGAAACTAACCTTACTGGCCACTACTGATTGAGGAAATCATAACCAGTCAGGGCAATCTCACAGATAAATTTTCTCTTAGCTACAAGGTACTCTTAAAAATGAGTGTTACGTATCCTGGTAGATGACTTGTCGATCAATATGACCTGTCAATCAAATGACCTGTCAATTTTTAAAATCAATATTATAAAAATAGGGAATTATATGATACAAGGAGAATCACTATATTAATAAGTAGAATCCCAGATAAGTTATTGTCAGAACAATAATCATTAATAAGCCACTGGGAAGGGAAAGCATGGAGAGTGTTCTTTTCTAAAATCAGCTACTATTTATAATCTATAGTCCTTCTTTCTTCTTGGATTTGTACCTTTAGGACAATCAATAGCAGATGAAAATGCTGATTTTGTTTTTTTAATAAATGTCAATGTATGTTGCAAAAATACACTATTTACTTAGCACTTACTTTACTAACAGTAATACTAATAATGCTTTATCATGACATCTCATTCTCTTATTCACAAGAACCCAGATACATAGTATTCCCATTTTCAGATGAAAAGCTAAGCCCTTAAAAGGTTAAATAATTTTCCCAAATTCACAGAGCTAGAAAGCAAGTGCTGCAGCTAGAATTTAAACCTTTCTGATTCCGAAATGTGTTCTTAATCCTCCTATTGGAACATCTCCCATGTTTTATGTATTATGGAGGTATTGTTGAGGTATTAGAATGCCTCATTATCTGGAAGTTTAGGGTCTAGACTCATTTCATCAACTGGTGAAGTTACTGACGTTCAGCCTCAAAAAACTTACTTAAGTTTACATTTTCTGACTTGGTTCAATTTTCTTTTATCTCAGTTTCCATATTTATAGAACAGGAATACTAATGTGAGGTCTACACTTAAATGACATTGCAATTTCTATAGTTAATGAGAGTTCATAACTGGACACCTTCAAGCAGTATCCCTTCCATGAAGACCTACTGAATCAAAGATTTTCGCTGGTGGGCCTGAAAATCCACAGTTTAAAAAAATGACTTCATTATGCTATAAAAATCATTCAACCTTTGTATAAAACTTTCAAAAGCATGGGAAAAAGCGTGTTTCCAGGAGAGAGGACTATCCAGGGGAAGTAGTGGTGATGGTAGTCATAGTGTTGACGATGATGACAACAAAAACAACCATTTTATTTATTAGCTCGAATGTGCCCAAATTTATATATCTTGTCTCATTTAATGACATTTGATCTCTACAATCTTACAAGTTTAAAAACATTATCATCCACATTTCATAAAGTCATTGAAGCCCAAAGTGTTTGAGAAATCAGTTGCGTTAGTTTCCTGGGGCTGCTGTAATGTACTGGGTAACTGTAAACACAAGATGCCTATTGTCTCACTGTTACCAGGCTAGAAGTGTCAGAGGGACCATGCTCCCTCAGAAACCTCCAGCAAGGATCATTTCATACCTCTTCCAGCTTCTGGTAGCCCCAGGCATTCTTTGGTTTGTGGCGGCAAAACTCTAGTCTCTGCCTCCGTCTTTATGTGGCTGTCCTCCCTCTGTGTCTGTCTTGTCATGGTATTCTCCTCCCTGGGTGTCTGTGTCCAAATTTCTCTCTTCTTAAAAGGACACCAGTCTTTATTAGATGATACTCCACCCTAATAGCCTCACTTTAGTTTGACTGCATCTGTAAGTACCTTATTTACAACTAAGATCACATTCAGGTCGGGTGTGGTGGCTCATACCTGTAATCTCAGCACTTTGAGAAGTCAAGGGGAGGATTCCTTGAGCTCGGGTTTGAGACCAGCCTAGGTAACATAGTAAGACTATCTCTCTACAAAAAATTTTAAAATTAGCTGGGCATGGTGATGAGTGCCTGTAGTCCCTGATACTTGGGAGGTTGGGGCAGGAGTGTCCATTGAGCCCGGGAAATAGAAGCTGCAGTGAGCCATGATCCTACCACTGCACTCCAGCTTAGGTGACAGAGTGAGACCCTGTCTCCAAAAAAAAAAAAAAAAAAGATGATATTCACAGATACTGGGGGTTAGAACATCAACATATCTTTTGAGTAGATACAATTCAACCCATAACTTTGCCCAAGGATACAGTGGCTAGCAAAGTATGGAAACTAGATTTGAACTTAGGAGATGCTGGAATCTAGCCACTTGGCCATCAGCCACCACATATATTCCATCTCAGTGGCATGTGGTTGGCGAAAACGTGTACAATGCCTTGAGAAAGGGAGAAAGTGCAATAAATGAAAGAAATCTTTCAACTATTCCGTAAAAATTTATTTACAAGAGAACAGAACTTTGGGTTGGTTTCAGATGTTTCCTGTGCAACAGTTAGGTGCCAAAATGGCTCCACCGTTTTGAGGAGGGAAAAGTTATGAGCTAAGAATGTTATAACCAGCAATTTGTCTTTCAGTAGGACAGGCAGGCATTCTCAAAAATACAAGGGCTTAGAAAATATTCCACTTGTTGAAAAACTATTCAAAGATACATTCCAGTGGTTCATAGGGTTTGGAATTATATAGACCAGAAAAAAACGTCAAAAATCATGTTGAAACCAACATAGTATTGCCAACTTTTAACAGTGTAAGGGTGTTTAAAACAAGTCAAACTACCATCTAGTGTTATAATCATTTCATAAAAGACAGCTTATTTTAATGTCAAAAAAATTTAAAAGATATATAAACTGATGGCTATTTAAATTGAATCATTTAGCTTTATGAAAAAAATCCTTTAATATTTTGCCTCAGAAAAGTGAAGAACTTTTTTCCATAGATAAGATCTCTTCTATGAATGGGTGTTTCAAAACCAGAAACTGACAGGAACACAAAAAGAACATGATCTGAAAATGAGCTCTGGCTAGCACTCTGACTTATGCAACTGAGGGAAAAATATTATTTGAAACTGACTCTAATCATTTCCATTTTTTTTTTATCATTTCCATTTTCTAAGGAAAGTTTCAGTGGGAAAATTAATCTTTGCAGTGCTACTCCATTCCACATATAGAGGATGGTGGAAGGTTTTCCCTCAGCAGACATCTGGGTTTCCACTTAGTGCTTTCCAAATTCTCATGAAAAGGTCTATGAAAGAACCACTAATTTAAAATAATGGTTTAAACGTGCACATTTAAATTAACTCTCCCTTCCAAAGTCTCTATATTAGAAAAAAGAAAAAAAAAACTTTGAAATCAGGTATTGCCCACTCGGCTGTAATTTTTAAGAATTTCTGCAAATTAGAGTACAAATGAGGTTAGATTGGGAAAATAGTGCATCGATTTGTGATTCATGACATACATAAGGTGAGATTCATCTAGGGATAAAGAAGAAGGGTCACTAAGCAAATTTAACCAATACCTCTCTCCCCAAACTTGGAGCAAGAGGACAGCTAGAATCTGTGGATGAGTGCATCTGGAACCAACACAGAAGCTACTTGAAGCATTCAAGTGCAGTTTACACTTGTAATGAATTCCCGGGCTGAGTAAAGCAGGGCAGTTGCAAAACTGCATTAAAACTAAGGAAGTGGATAGGTGCTGGGGAGGATTGTTCTGAAACATTGCCTAGGGTTCTAGCTAACTGAGCTAGAACTACAAACAGGAATAGAAGGTCTCAGGCAGAGGAGTGACAGTCCTACCCCATATATCTGCTCCCTCCTTGACCTAGGCACATTGGGCCTTCTGTCTGGTATAGGGGAATACTATGGTAAATCAAAGCATGATAGCCTCCATTTAAGAGCATGGGCTCTGAACTCTCCCTACATTTAAATACAAGCTCCTCCATGTACTAACTCTTTAACTATTGGCAAGATACTTAACTTCTGTGCCTCAACTCATCTTTAAATGGAGACAGTAGTAGTACCTAGATCAAGTGTTTGTTTTTGAGTGTTGGTGAGTTAATGAAAAAGTTTTGAGCTAAGAATGTTATGCCCAGTATATACATTACTTGGCTTTGTAACCAGAATTTAGAGTTCAGCAAATGCAGCCACTATTATTGATGATATTACCACTATTATTACCAGCATTGCCAATGTCTACTCTGAAGTAGATATTATACACATCGTATATGCAATGAAACAAAGGTTTAGAATGGTTTTTCAAAAGGTGTTTAATTTCAAATAATTACTGATTGATGGGTTTGAGCATTGAATCTAGATCTGACTCAAAACTAGTATTTGGTTCCTATTGCTGCTATCACAAGCACCACAAAGTTGGTGCTTAAAACAACACAAATGTGTTATCTTACAGTTCTGGTGGTCAGAAGTCCTAAATGAGTCTCACCGAGCTAAAAATTAAGGTAATGGAAGGGCTTTGTTCCTCCTAGAGGCTCTAGGGAAGAATCCATTTGCTTGTTTTTTCCAGTTTTGAAGGCTGCCACGTGCATTCCTTGGTTTGCAGCCCCTTTCCTCTTCAAAGCCAGTAATAGCTGGTCAAATCCATCTCCTGCTGCAACACCCTGACACTGACTCATCTTCCACCCTCCTCTTCTACATTTAAAGACCCTTCTGATTACACTGGGCCTGGCTGGATAATTCAGGATAATCTCTCTCTTTTAAGGTCAGATGATTAGCAATGTTAATTCCATCTGTCACCTTAATTCCCCTTTGCCATTTAGCCTAACACAGTCACTGGATCCTGGGATTAGGATGTAGACATCTTTGAGGGGCCATTATTCTGCCTACCACAAAGTCCATGTCACTATATTATTTAAATCTCCCAATTCCTCCATCTGAGCTAGAAAGACCTAATCTTTGAAAGAACTTATTCCAGCACTCCCAGTGTGATAAACATAGATCCTCCCTCTTCCCCATACAGGCAGGATAGGCAAACACAAAAAATTCAATACTTCAAAAGAAGAGGACCACTCTGAGGAATCAGCATATTCTTTATTCGTCACAGAATTTCTACCATCATTGGAAGGAAATAAGTGCAGAGATATATCATTTCTATATTCAAAAGTGCTCTTCTCATATTAGCAATAGTTACTTAGAACTATTGAAAAATGTTCCTGTCACAATAACAACAGCAATATCCATATTTGGAAATAAACTGAATAAGCAATTTGCAACCTTTACTAAGGGACCATTCTATGGTAACATATAAATCCCCAAATCTCAATGTCCTGACACAAATAAAAGGCTTATTTTCCACTAACTTCAAGCCCAGTGCAGGCTGGATGACTCTTCAAGATTGCCATCCTTCAAGTGGAAACTCGAAGATCCAAGAGGCTTCCACTTTGCAGCTTCACCATTTTTTTTTTTTTAAATAAAAGAGGGGACTTTAATGTGTATTTACAGGATACTGCAAGATATGAAATTCCGCATAGAAATACGAAACCTAGTCAGAGGACAAGCTTCATACAGTATGTACAGTTGGAACTATTCAAGCATAGTTTCAGTGTAAAAGGTGCTACAGTAAGAAATCACATTTAAAAAGAGTTCTTAGTAGAGAAACAATAAGACAAAATACCAAACATGTTGAACAACAAATTTTATGCCTCAGCTACATGATCTAAAAGTTAAAGGTCCCAGGAATCCCAAACTGAACTTGGAAGGTACAGCCTTCAGAAGTAGTTTCTGGCACAACATTTTGATCTTCCTCTTCCTCTGCAGAGAAATACTTCTCAATTAAGCTTCAGGAAGCCTTATACACAGATGCATTTTCATGGTTTTGTAGAGCTTCAATTTGGTCTAAGCCTCCACATTCTTCAATCATTATACTAAGTTTCCCAGTTTCACCTAGTTTCTCAGCAGCCTGAAAGATATTTAAAATGGCATCCAGGGTAACCAGAATAATCTTGGTATCTTTTGCAGTTAAGAGGTTCATCAACGGTTTCTAATATGCCACAATGAACGAGGTACACAATCTGTTCAACTGTTCCACCATTGGTATACTTGGTCACGGCCCATAAGGCTTCCTTTTGTGTCTTAAAATTTGACTTAGAACATTGACAAGGAATGGGACTAATCCAAGAATTTGTTACTATTAACAAATGAGTCCCCAAACAACTCACTGTGTCTGGTCCTGATGGCCAGCTGGCAGCTTTAGCATTCTTAACATGTAGTCTCAGTGCTAACACCCTTGAAGAATAGAGTGTGAGGGACTCACTCTTGATTTCTTCTGACCATAAGTGGCAAATGCCCTTTATACTCACAGCCCATTGGCTAGAACTAATCACATAGCCCTAATGTAACTGCAATGCAAGGGCATCTATGTAGGTGAGCCATGGAATATACAGTGAGTACGCCCCATGAACATAAAATGTTTGAATAAAATGAAAGATATACCATGTTTCTGTATTAGGAGAGGTAATATTGTAATGATGCTAATTCTCTCCAATATAATCTATGGCTGTGACATAATCTCAGACACAATACATAATAAAATGATTTCAAAGTTTTCTGGGAAGAATAAATGAACAAGTATAGCCAAGAAAAGTTAGAAAATAAAATGGAATAAGGCAAGTTTCTCCACTAATGTGTTAAATTTACTACAAAGCTTCAATAGCTAAAATAACATGGTGGTACTTGCCCAAGAATGGGTAACAAGATCATTGGAACAGAATGAAAAGTGTTAAGAACAGATCAACAAATATATAAATATGGCACATCTAATACTGGCATGTTAAATCAGTATGGAAAAGAGTGATCATATGAAAAACAATGGAGGGACATCAGAACCATTACTTAGGAGGAAAAATGTTATGGCCATACCTCATGCCCTACTCCAAAATTTATTTTGGGCTGATTAAAATTTTTAAATGAGTTAATAGGATAAAATATAGTTTTGGAAAGACAGTCTAAGCATGACTTAAGTCAGAGAATTCATGAAGATAAAAACTCATGCATTTTTTTAAACTAAAAATTCTGTGTCCCAAATAACAAAGTAAAAAGCAATCAAAAATGAGGTAAGAGCTGGGCATGGTGGTATGTGCCTGTAGTCCCAGCTACAAGGAAGCCTGAGGAAGCAGGATCACTTGAGCCCAGGGGTTTGAGAAAGCCTCGGTAAAATAGTGACACCCCATCTCTTAAAAAAAAATGAGGAAAGAAATTGCATCCTATATGACAAACAAGGGTATACCACCATTAAAATGTAAGCAGTCTTAGAGATACATAATAAATGCACAACATTACATGAACAGAAATGTAGTTATACTTTCAATAAACGCAATAAAAACTTCAATATCATTAGTAATAAAAAATGCACAAATTTCAATAAAATCATATATTCTTCCACCTGTTGAATTTGCAAAGATTGAAAAGGAATAATCACGATTGTTAAGGTGCAGAATGATGAGTGTAAATCTGTATACTTTTGAAAGGTCATTTGTATTAGAGGTCTCAAAACACTCATCTTTGTGCATTCTAGTTGCAAAAATTTATCCTAAGAAAATAATAATAAATTTGTAGAAATAATTATCTATAAAAATATTCATCCAAGCTCAGTTTTAGGAGCAAAAATTTGAAAAACAACCTAAATATTCAACAATAATTCTTAGTAAATATTAAATAATACTATAAGTTTTGACTGAATAAATTGTTTTATATCCATATGTGGAAACATTGTAAATATTGTTGTAGATGTTATTTATGGGCAATAAAATTTACATGGGCTATATTTGAATAAACAAAGCAAGTTATATACAGTATGATTCTATTTTGATTTTGAAGAGTTTATGGGCCTTGAAATTTCTAGAAGCATCTATTTAAAATTCACAGTAGTTACCTTTACATAGTAGAAATAAGGGAATTTTAAATCTTTTCTTATTGTATTTTTATAAACATCATACCATCAGCATGTCTTACCTGATTAAAGACTGAAGAGGGTGGAGGAAAAAAAGTGTGGGATTCCTGGAATAACCACTGCCAAGATCTGAGGCATGGATCAACAAAAGCAAATGGCTGTTTTGCCCTTATAGCTGCCTGAAAACACACACATATTTCAGAGATGGCTGCATATTTTGTGGTAGCTTTGTATTCCAAGGGCTGAGTTCTGCAAACAAACTGAGCAAAGTACAGCATGTGCCCCTTCAGGTGGTTTTTGGAGCTCATCAGGGAAGAGTAACACTAACTCATTTATCTTTGGATGAATTTACATGGAGCGCTGAGGTGTTGACAGAACCTAAGCTGAGAACAATGTTTATTTATATCTGCACAAAATAATTCATGTCTCTCTAAATCTAGGATTTTCTCCTAATTTGCTCACCGTTTGCAAACATTTGCAGTTCTCCCCACTGGTGATCCCTGGTTTGGCTTGGCTGGGATTGAGCAAATGAAAAGGAACATAAGACAGTGAATGGAGCTGAATGCTGTGATTCACACATGGAGAGGGAACATTTGCTTATGCTGACGTGTTGGAAATGCTGAAATCTCTAGACTTCTGTTTTGCATCTTCATGACAAATTGATATCTGCATTGTTTATGTTAGAAGGTGTTTCAAACTGTGTAACTCTGTGTGTGTGTTTGTGGCCACCTGGGTTGAGGCGGGACATTCCTGATGTCCCGGCTAGGTGCTGAGCCATTTGTAACTACTGAATGTCTTTATGGCACATATAGAAGTTTCTACCAGCCTCTGTTTATTATGAAAAATTTCAAATACATAAAAAGCAGAGAGATTAGTATAATAACCCTCCTCCCCCTCACTGTCCTAATTTGAGTAGGTGCAACGGGCAGGCATAATTGCTTCAGCAATGATCAACTCATGACCAATCTTAGTTTCTTTATAATTCCTACACTTGCTCATGGCAACTGTTAGATAATACTAATGCCAGTGGATGGGGAGTTCAAGTTGAAAGCCTTAGACTCTGACATCTTATTGTGCATTGTGAGATGAGAAAGAATTAAGCAAAAGATTAGGGAGTCAAGTAGACCTAAACTGAATCAGGTTCGACCATTATTATTTGCTAGTTAATTTATTTTAGGGCACTTAACTTTTCTGAACTTCATCTGTAAAACAGAATTATAGAATGTAATTTGTAGAACAACTACATTAAACCCACAGTATAAAGTACCAACAAATACCACTCTTTGAATCTAGCAGGTACTTAGTCACTGTTACTTTATTACTGTTACTGCTTCTTTGTCTAGAGTAGAAAATCTAAAGTATAGAAAGACAAAGTCCACCAAAGTATTAAAATTTCCTGATCGACTGATAAATATGAGTTACCCATTGGCTGAGGTCACAAATGAGTGCCTTTTGAGAGTAAAACCTGCGCCTGAACATTAGCTATAGTGTGAGGTGATGTTTTCTCAGTACAAAGGGTAAATGAATGTCTCTCTGCCCCAAATTTCACCAACTTTGGCCTGCACAAATATGTGTGTGTGTGTGTGTGTGTGTGTTTAATTCCCCTACTAACCAGCCATTTATTTGGGTTAAGTTCTGTAGACACAAATCAGGTGATCATTTAGCTCTTATCAGTCGGTGTCATTTAGTGTTTCAGCCTAAGTAGTCATCCATCTACCAAAGAAATAGAAAACAGATGGGAAGCAAGGATGCTAGGAAAGATAGGGAGACTGAGCAGCTGCTTCTCAGCGTGGTTTGACCTACAGAGTGCATGAGGTGGAGTAGGGATGCCAGGAGGGTGAGGCTCTGGGTAGCCATTTGGAAATGTGAGTCTCCTGGATGGTGTATGTGGAATAGAAAATGTCACAACCTGGGATCAAGAACACCTTCCAGCTCAGAAACAAAAGAGTTAATGTATTTTTAAAGAGGTCAATTATTTTATTTTTTCTTATTTTTTTTTAAATGTTATTTTATTGAGACAGAGTCCCACTCTTGCTCAGGCTGGAGTGCAGTGGTGCAATCTCAGCTCACTACAACCTGTATCTCCCGAGTTCAAGTGATTCTCCTGCCTCAGCCTCCCAAGTAGCTGGGATTATAAGCGTGTGCCACCACGCCCAGCTAATTTTTTGTATTTTTACTAGAGACAGGGTTTTACCATGTTAGCCAGGCTGGTCTCCCACTCCTGATCTCGAGTGATCTGCCTGTCTCAGCCTCCCAAAGTGCTGGTATTACAGGTATGAGCCACCGCGCCTGGCCTTTCTTTCTTTCTTCCTTTCCTTTTTTCCCCGATACAAAGTCTTTTTTTTTTTTTTTTTCTGAGATGGAGTCTCGTTCTGTTACCCAGGCTGGAATGCAGTGGCACAATCTCTGCTCACTGCAACCTCCGCCTCCCACGTTCAAGCAATTCTGCCTCAGCCTCCCAAGTAGCTGGGACTACAGGTGCCTGCTGCCACACCTGGCTAATTTTTTGTATTTTTAGTAAAGACAGGGTTTCACCATGTTAGCCAGGATGGTCTTGATCTCCTGACCTCATGATCTGCCCGCCTTGGCCTCCCAAAGTGCTGGGATTACAGGCGTGAGCCACTGCACCCGGCCTCCTAGAAGAAGTTTTGCTCTTGCTGCCCATGGAGTGCAATGGCAGGATCTCAGCTGACTGCAACCTCTCCTTCTGAGTTCAAGCAATTCTCCTGCCTCAGCCTCCTAAGTAGCTGGGATTACAGGTGCCCACCACAATGCCCAGCTACTTTTTGTATTTTTGATAAAGACAGAGTTTCACCATGTTGTCCAGGCTGGTCTCCAACTCCTGACTTCAGGCGTTCCACCTGCCTTGGCCTCCCAAAGTGCTGGGATTACAGATGTGAGCCACAGCCCCTGGCCTATTTCTTATTTTTTAGGTTGACAAATAAAATTGTATATATTTATGATGTACACTATAGCATGATATTTTGAAATATACATACATCATGGAATGGCTAAACCAAGCTAATATGTGCATTCGCTCACATATTTATATTTTGTGGTGAGAACACTTAAAATCTACTACTCTTAGCAATTTTCAGGTACACAATGCATCGTTAATCATTGTAGTCACCATGTTGTACAGTAGATTTAAACTTATTCCTCCTGACTAACTGAAATGTCATATCCTTTGGCCAACATCTTCCCAATCCCCTCCCCACCGCCAATTACTTTCTCAATGACTCTTCCTAATTAATTTTTAAAAGATTTTACCTCCTAGTAACTGTGCTTGCCTCAGTCACTGAAGCACACGGATCTGTGCTGCACAGTTCTTCATGGGAGAACCTGCCTCTGCTCACCTGCATGGAGCACAGTTAGCCGTTAGCCTCCAGCTCCAGCACCTTTGGATACAACTCAGCTTTTGAGCTGAGGCCATGGTCTTTGAAGAAAGGCACCAGTCAGTGACCAAGCATGACACGAATCCTAGAGAATGGCCATTTCTGCCCAATGTGAGCCTCCTCTAATGAGTCATCTTTGCTCTGAGGCTCCCGATCAGACTAGCCTAAACTTGGAAAGCCCAGCATCAAAATCAGAGGCTCTCCCTGCTAAATCCTGCTTCTTCCCCTCCCTTTTTCATGAGTATCAGATCAGCATCATGGTCTGAAAGCTTTCTATGTAAATCTACATTAGAAACAAATGGAGTCTTTCTCTATTGCCCAGGCTGCAATGCAGTGGTGCGATCTTGGCTCACTGCAGCCTCCGCCTCCTGGGTTCCAGTGATTCTCCCACCTCAGCCTCCTGAGTCGCTGGGATTACAGGCTAATTTTTTGTATTTTCAGTAACAGACGGGGTTTCACACTGTTGGCCAGGCTGGTGTTGCACTCCTGACATCAAGTGATCCACCTGCCTCGGCCTCCCAAAGTGCTGGGACTATAAGCGTGAGCCACCATGCCCAGCCGAAAGTATATCTTAGTTAGGAAATAAACTTTATAACACGTCCCAGCATGTCTTCATCACCATCCTCTTCAAGTAATAACTAGGGAAATTTTGGTGTAAATACTGATGAGCCAAAGATAGTACAGAAAAGGAGTGAAATAGGAAAATCACTGTCTCAATTTTTTTTTCATTCATTTCTCCTGGCCATTGCCTCATAGAGAAGATAACCAGAGATCTTTATTATTTACTGGCTGCTGCTTTTAAAATGTGTGGGTCAAGATATCTTATTTTGTTTTAAACATTTTTTCATACAGTTCACCTTATCTTCTCATTTGGACCCCCAACTAATGTGTTCCTTAAAAGGGGGAAGACAAATACATCGAGTTTCGATAACTTAAGGTATTTTAAACACTGAAAGAATAATCAGCACTTAATACTGATTATTATTTTACTAACGAGTTATAAAATATTTGTCTGATTAGAAAACTTTATCTGCTCACAATGTAAGCCTTAATGGTATCTCCATTATTATTGGAGAATTTTGAATTTGCTCATGAACTTCTAAAGGCTAATTTTGAGAATCATGCCACCAAAAAAGAAACAAACAAACAAGAAATAAAAAGAAAATAACTCTTTTTCAAATGAATCACATCATTAGCCAAGTTAAGCAAAGGGGAAAAAAAAAGAATGTAGTGCTGTATTAGAAATCTCTTTCTCAAAAATAAATAGTGGTACAACCAGGGTAGAAGAAGGAAGTGTTAATAGGTGTGATTTTCAGGCTAGAAACACAAGGAAGCAAGAAAAGTGTCTTATTTCCCCCTGTGACAGCTTATATTCTGTTCCAAGCTTCTAGTCTACCATGCTGGAAGAAACAAACTTAAGTCAACTCTGGGTTCATT
This sequence comes from Plecturocebus donacophilus, assembly GCA_004027715.1. Taxonomy (NCBI): domain Eukaryota; kingdom Metazoa; phylum Chordata; class Mammalia; order Primates; family Pitheciidae; genus Plecturocebus; species Plecturocebus donacophilus. Next base: position 58,130 of record PVKP010009059.1, read on the forward strand.
GCCTATATCATTGGTCTCTGCCCCTGTAAGTTCGGGTGCACTTATATCTAAGAAGATGTGCATTTGTCAGAAGAGTGGAATGGGAGTCAGGTTAGGGGGCAATATGTGTTGATTTCTTGGGTTTCAGTTGTGATTTCCCTCCTGACCCCATCCAGCTATTCTCTTCATGTTTCCTCCATGACCTTAAAGGTCCCTGTTGAGTTGTCCCTCTTTCTGTAAGGCCCCTCAGGTGCAGTGGTTTCTCTCCTACTCCTGCTCCCTTCTTGAGCACAGGAAACTGCACGAGGCTGAGGCCCTTGTTGCCTAGAAATGCCCCATGGAGTTGCTTCTGAAGGATCTTCTTGGCTTCCCAGGAATCTGTGTGGGGAATGCAGATCATGCCATATAAATCTACCTCCTCTCCTTACTTCCCTTGGCCTAAATTGAGGTCAAGAAACAGAGCCCTTTCTTAGGAATCCTGCATAGGTTTCCACAAACACATATGGTGTGTTAGTGGCAATTAGCAAAGGACCCTAGATTTGGATGGTCCCAGCGGAAAATAATACCCCCTGTGGATGCATGTAGCTATGCAGGCTGGTTGGTGAGCAGAAACTTGTGCTAAGAGAAAGGCCTCCTTTTCTTGCTGGTGGTGATTGTGGTGGGAAAGTTGAGAGTTGGAGCCTTGGGGGTGTAATTGGCATCCCTCACCTAAAATCTCATTGCTTCTCTAATCACAAGGAAGAACATTTTCTCCAAAATTTATATTTGAAGAATATAGGCATTTGAAGCCCAATACCTAAAAAGAGATGCCTTTTTCCTTTCTTTTTCACAAATACATCACTTCTCTGTGGCCAACAGCCCAGAGTCACCTAGCTGTTGCCTTAATGTGTGCATGTTGTAGGGGGAAGGAGAGATCACTACGCACATCCTAGACCTTAGAGGCTGTTGGAATTCTAATCTGGCAAAGAAAAAGGACACAAATATAAACTTTTCCCTTTTCCCTTCATCTGGGTCTGAACAGTTTGAAAGGGAATGCAAACAATCTTGGCAGAACCCATCTCAACTTTCAGTGCAGGACAAACACAGATTCTCCCTGTGACAGGAGGAGAAAACAAGAAAATCAGCATTCACGCAGTCAATAGTTCAAAATGCAGGGACCAGATTATGCCACTGGCACAGAAGTGTCCTCATGGAGATGAGTAGCTGCGAGGAATGAGATGCACCTGGAAACCTAAGCCATTCTATCAGCTTCTAGCAGTTGTTTATAAAATTGTAGCATATTTCATTTGTTTTTCATATATTTTATTGTAAACATAATTAACAATCTTGTTCTTTTCAGGAATTATAATTAGTTCCAGTGAGAGAGGAGTGAGTACCTGGCTGTGATTATACAAGATTTCGAGGGAGACTAGGCAGATTCTGTGAAACATTTATACCTGTAAACTCAGCAGCATATATGTTTTTTCTATAAATTCCAGTTGGCACTGGATTAGGTTCAAAGGAGTATGTCGATATCCTAATCTTTTATATATAATATAATCTTTTATATTTCAAAAGATTAAGAAAATAAAGCTTTCAAACCGCTACCTATAAATCATCACTCCCTACTTGTTATAGTACCTGTCCATAATGACATTAATGTGTTAACAAGTATGCCTATTCTTTGGCTACAATCCTGCATGATCCTGTAAAAATCATGCCCAGCTCCAGATCATGAGGTCAGGAGTTTGAGGCTAGTCTGGGCAACATAGTAAAACCCTGTCTCTACTAAAAAATACAAAAAATTAGCTGGAGGTGGTGGTGTGCGCCTGTAATCCCAGCTACTTGGGAAGCTGAGCCAGGAGAATTGCATGAACCCCAGAGGTAGAAGTTGCAGTGAGCCGAGATCGCGCCATTGCACTCTAGCTGGGTAACAGTGTGAGACTCCATCTCAAAAAAAAAAAAAAAAGAAAAATCATGCCCAGCTCAAACTTCCTGGTAGCGTACTTAAGAGTTTGCATTAGTGTTTCTCATTCTTTAAAGTGCATATGAGTTCTTGGGGAACGTATTAAATGCAGATTTCAACTCAGTAGGTCAGAGGTGGGGCCTAGGTTTTTACATTTCTAACAAACTTCTGAGTGATATCAAGTCTCCTGGTTCATAGACCACACTTTTAGTAGCAGGGTTTCATATGACTAGCAAATAGCCAAAGGTACTGTGTGGGAGACTCCAGGTAATCTCAAATTGACTCCTTCCTAGTCTTCCCCACCCTAGTTTCAGTGGGCAAGACCTCTTATGGTGCTAGGAGGCCGTCTGTGGATCTCAGATTATCAACATGAACTGGATGGCTAGCGGGTCTGGGATGGTGGTGTGTCAACACTGCTCTGAGTGTATGAAGTAGATCCTGTGTCCACCTGTTGTGTGTCAGGGAGACTCAGTGTGTTCAGAGCTTAGTTAATTTTGGTCATCATTGGGTCTAAAATATGCATGGGCTGGACCAATCTCTGGTTAAGTTCATGTATCTGAGGTGTGACGACTGTATCCAGTCTCTCAGTCTATTGAGTGTTTAACAAGTCCAGGCTATCAGTGTGTGCACTGTCTTCTATCTCTCCAATTTGGTTGAAGTTTTGGGCTTTGTGTTTTTCCTGCACCATGTCATAGTTCTAAAAATGTAGGCAACTCTCAAAGTCAAGATTGCAGCCAAGGGGTATGCTTTGTAGGTAGCTTCACTAGGCTAGTAGGTCTTTAGCCTGGCTACTCTGTAATAGGAGTCACCCTCAGCCTCTTTCTCTCTCTCTCCCTCTCTCTCTCTCTCTCTCTCTCTCTGTCTCTCCTCTCTCTCTGTGTGTGTGTGAGAGAGAGACAGAGAGAGGTCGTTTTATAGAGATTGATTATATAATTTCTTCTCCAAACTGGAATACCTTTGAACATTAAATATTATATATTTTACTATTAATATGTGTGGCAGAACAACAGAGGTAAACAGATTATTTCACTAGAATGAATGTCCCTTTAATTTATATACAAATGTTTAAATTCAAAACCCTTTGGTTCATATTTTGAAAAAATACTGGAGAGGTCATTGTTGCCCAGGCTGGAGTGCAGTGGCACAATCATGGCTCACTGCAGACTCGACCTCCCAGGCTAAGTGATCCTCCCACCTCAGCCTCCCAGGTAGCTGAGACCACAGGTATGTGCCAACATGCCTGGCTATTTTTTAAAAACTTTTTTGTAGAGACAGGGTTTCACCATGTTGCCCAGGCTGGTCTGAAACTCCTGGGCTCAAGCAGTCCACCCACCTTGGCTTCCCAAAGTCCTGGGATTACAGGCGTGAACCACTGTGCCTGGCCCTAGCCTCTTAAAAAGGGGAATCTGCCTCTGCTCTCATCATTATCTATCCCTACTGCCACCTAAGATATTCCACTGATGGTGAGCCAGATGCTGGCCTGAGTTAAAGGGTTTTCCCTTTGACCACCCCCCGACCCCTCCCCGACACACCCAATAAAACAAAGAAGCAAAGAAAGAAACGACTCTCTCCTACCTCTAGCCTCATGCATAATAATAAAAAAGGAAAAGCACAGAATCTCCCCTGACCCCATTCTCAAACTGTGAGCATCAGTTTTTGCATCAGTGAAAGGGCGATAATGATAATAATGATAGTTCTCACTTGAAGAGTTGCTGTGAAGGTTAAATAAACAGCATGTTTGTAATGAATTGAGCTGTGTGTGTAGGGCACAGCGTAAAACAACAAAGAATAATTATCAATTTCTTTTCTCTATAAAAACTCTCTGGGGACACATAAGAACAAGGCCCAAGGCCAGGTGCGGTGGCTCACGCCTGTAATTCCAACACTTTGGGAGGCTGAGGCAGGTGGATCATCTTAGGTCAGGAGTTTGAGACCAGCCTGACCAACATGGTAAAACCCCGTCTCTGCTAAAAACACAAAAAATTAGCCAGGCATGGTGGTGCATGCCGTAATCGTAGCTAGTTGGGAGGCTGAGGCAGGAGAATCACTTGAACCTGGGAGGCAGAAAAAAAAAAGAACAAGACCCAGCTGAACCATAGAAAAATAATTAAGCTTTATCATTTTATAGAGATTGATTATATAATTTCTTTTCCAAACTGGAATATCTTTGACCATTAAATATCATATATTTTACTATTAATATGTGTGGCAGAACAACAGAGGTAAACAGATTCCTTCACTAGAATGAATGTCCATTTAATTTATATATAAATGTTTAAATTCAAAACCCTTTGGTTCATATTTTCAAAAAATATTGGAGAGGTCGTTGTTTATTCATCAAAACAATCTGAGATAAGGAAACAATCAGGTAAAAAAGCTAACAGTGAATTAGAAACTATAAATAAAATGTCAATAGAATCAGGGAACATAAGACTTGAGAATATAGAAAGTCAAATCAGGGGCTTGGAGGAGAAGTTCAACAAGTCCTTCCAGATCTCAGAGACAGGATAACTGAAGAAAATTACTCTAAAAATATAAAAAATGGTGCTAGAACAACTGAACGTTCACACGAAAAAAAGAGAATCTAGACACAGATCTTACACTTTTCACAAAAATTAACTCAAAGGAATTGTAGACTTAAGTGTAAAATACACAACTATAAAATTCTGAGAAAAAAACACAGGATAAAATGCAGGTGACCTTAAATTTGAGAATGAATTTTTAGATATAACACCAAAAACATGATTCATAAAAGAAAACAAAAGATAAGTTGGAGCTCATTAAAATTAAAAGCTTCTTCTCTGCAAAAGATAGTTAAAAGGATGGAAAGATAAGCCACACAACAGGAGAAAATCCTTGCAAAGCACAAATCAGACAAACACTGGTATTGAATACATATAAAGAATTCTTAAAACTCAATAATCAGAAAACAAATAACCTAATTTAAAAAGTGGACAAAAGATCTGAACAAACACCTCAACAAAGAAAATACACAGATGGCAAATGAGCATATAAAAAAATCCACACTATATGTCACTGCAGAATTGCAAACTAAAATCACAATGCAACACCACTACACACCTATTCGAATAACCAAATCCAAAACACCGACAACACCAAATGCTGGTGAGGATGTGGAGCAACAGGAACTCTCATTCATTGATGGTGGGAAAGCCAAAATGCTACAACCACGTTGGAGGAAAATTTGACAGTTTCTTATAAAACTAAACATACTTTTTACCATATAATGTAGCAATCATGCTCCTTAATATTTACCCAAATGAGTTAAAAACTTACGTCCACAAAAAAACCTGTACACAAATGTTTATAGCACCTTTATCCATAATTGCCATAATTTGGGTGCAAACAAGATGTCCTTAAATAGATGACTGGATAAATGAACTGTGATATATCCATAAAATGGAGTAGGACTGAGCAATAAAAATATATGATTTATCAAACTATGAAAAGACATTGAGGAAACATATGCATATTGCTAACCTGACAAAGCTACCGACATGATACCAAATATATGCCATTCTAGAAAAATTAAGGAGACAGTAAGAAGATCAGTGGTTGCTAGGGGTTTGAGGTAAAAGAGAGGAATGAAGAAGTAGAGCACAGAGAATTTTTAAGACATTGAAACTCTTATTCTTAGGTTACTGTAACGATGGATATGTCCGGATACATTTAAGACCCGTAGACGGCATAACACAGATGAACCCTAGGGCAAACTATAAACTTTAGTTGATATTAATGTACTTATAATGGTTTATTGATTGTAACAAATGGGCCACACTAATACCAGATGTTAATATTAGGGAAAATTGAAAGGAGGAAAAGGGGGACATATGAGAACTCTATGCAATTTTCACTCCTTTTTTTTCTGTAAATCTAAAATGGCTAAAAAGGAAAAAAAAAGTCTATTAGTTTACACACACACACACACACACACACACACACAGAAAAGGGATTGCCTGAAGAGAAAATCAGGAGATCTTAAATACACAAAAAAAGTATTTCCAGGTGGAAAAACCAAGCAGGCAAAGAGAAGCAATAATGAAAGAACTTAATACATAATTTTCTTTAAACAGGAGAAGGACTTAGATATTTAAATAAAAGAAAAATTAACATCAGAAAAATTTAATAAAAATAACTGAATTTGAATATAATGAAAAAAAAAAAGATAAACATTGTTTTCACCACAAAAATAAATGCCTGAAAAAAGGAAACAATTTCAGTATAATTTTGCTGGAAAGAATATGACCCAAGTATTTTACATTAAACCAGTATGTTTTATGTGCAAATGCAACAGAGACATTCATAGATATACTTTGGGACTCAGAAAATATACCCATCTAAGTCCATTGTGATAAAAAAAAAAATTATCTGAAAACTTCCTGCTCATTAGAAAGATAGCTAAACATTCAAGAATATAAAAACACTGAATAAAAGAAATGATGATGAATCTTGAAAGCAAGAAAACATATCTAAGATTTAAATAATCATTGTTACCATGGTCAAGAAACAACATAAACTAAGTCTTGAAAGAGACTACATATAATAAAACTTCTACACGTATTAATATTAGAAGTTACAAAAATTTCACTAAAATCCTAATCTTGGAAATTATGCAAGCAAAAAATTGCAATAAAACCTGAAAGTTTTGACACAAGTATACACACATAAACAGTAAGCCTGCTTGGCAATTCAAAATTTTTCTAAATAACACAGGGCAAGGATTAGAAAGTAATGGCAATTTCAAAATTACATATCATAATTAATAGGAGGTGGATTAAGCTGTACTACAAGGCAAGTTTATTACCTTAGGTACAATGAGAATCACTGAATTAAGACTGCAACCCAACTCATATTTTAGGATTCTCTACTGTTTTATTTGGCTATGACTAATTAATGAGAACAAGCTTGCTTTACCTTTTTTTATTTTCTGTGTGGATTTTTCCGAATTATGCTAGACTTTGCTTGGATGCTTATGGCTATTCTTGTTATTGCTCAAGTTGAGAATCTGGAAGAACCTTGCTTAGATGATGGTTATCAAGTGCTGACTTGCTAGTACACATGAGGGCCTCTGACATCCTTAATGGAATTTCCTATGGATACACCATCTGAAACTGGGGCTTAATAGAGAGTTTGCAGCTTTGCTTTTCCTAGTTCTCTGGGTAGTATTTTTATGGAATATGCATTTTAGCTAAAGAAACGGGGATGAGCTGGGAGGGAGCTAGCGAAGGATGCTTTTTACTTGATGGGACTTAATAAACTACATAATTATTTGATACTTATTCCTTGGAACTGAGTTTGAAAAATCACACCATCATCTCACTTTCATGTATCATGATGATGTAATAGTGTTTACTGAGATCTGCAGACCATGCTTCTCTCTTTTACATTACGTTGAGCCACAGAGAGGCCAGAATATGGAGGAGGGGTGGTGGGTTGGTGGGAAGACTCTTACTTTAGGGATGTCAACAAAGGCAACCAGAATTTCATTGTTGCATTATTGACAAATCAAAAGAGGACCCAAGCTCATCTGTTGAAAGAAAACAGTATAAATATTAGCAGTATGGATTTGTTTTAGGAACTAAGTGTTCTTTTTTTTGAGACAGGGTCTTGCAGTGTCACCTAGCCTGGAGTGCAATGGCACGATCATAGCTCACTGCAGCCTTGACCTCTCAGGCTCAACTGATTCTCTCATCTCAGCCTCCCAAGTGGCTGGGACTACAGGTGCCTGCCACCATGCTTGGCTAAATGCAACCTAGTCTATGCATTTACAGTGATTGATACATTTTATTTATTCATTTATTCATTTACTCCTTGTATTAGTCTGGGTTCTCCAGAGAAACAGAACCACTAGGATATATATATATATATATGAAAAGTTTTATTAAGAAAATTTTTTTATAGAGATGGAATTTTGCCATGTTGCAAAATTTCATCCAATCAGAAATAATTTGAGACCGATCCAGTCTCCCACTCTGGTCTCCCAAATTGCGGGGATTACAGGTTTGAGCCATCATGCCTGGCCTAAATTTATTTAAATGTGTACCAACTAATAGTTTCAAAAAGAGTCACAACAGGTCTTCTTTGATATATATGCCATAAATGGTCATGGAAGCTTCATATTAGTAGTATATCTTATAAAGGAGGGAAACTATTATGCACTTTGCTATTTTGAATGAAAAATTATATAATATTGTATCTAACTTTTTACTGTGATTGTTTCCAGAATGTGTTCAAAAATCTTTATCTCCTGTGTTTACAAAGGAGTTATCAAATATTAGAAGCCTCTAAAACCAACAGCTTTATCACAAAGTTTTATGTGCTGTGTTATAACTTCATCACTTTTATTTGGGAAATGCTTTGAATATAAATTTGTTTTTCCACATTTAAGAAAGCCCTGTCGAGCAAAATTAAGTGAATAATGCATTTGTTACTGAATGAATCTGAGTAATTTCTGTTAAAAGACAAAAGGACTTCTGCTGATAAAACGTTTTTTTGTTTCTTTTTGAGATGGAGTTTCACTCTTGTCCCTCAGTCTGGAGTGCAATGGTGCAATCTCGGCTCATGGCAACCTCCGCCTCCTGGGTTCAAGTGATTCTCCTGCCTCAGCCTTCTGAGTAGCTGGGATTACAGGCGTGCACCACCACACCTGGCTAATCTTTGTATTTTTAGTAGAGACAGGGTTTCACCATGTTGGCCAGGCTGGTCTCAATCTCCTGACCTCAGATCTGCCTGCCTCAGCCTCCCAAAATGTTAGGATTACAGGAGTGAGCCACCGCAACCAGCCTGATATAAGTTCTTGAAAATCAAAATTATCTTGTTTACCTTACAGTCTATTCAGACCTAGGTTGCATTTACACGAGCACTTTCACTCATTGATTGATTGAATCATTCATTTATTCATATACTCCTTGTATTAGTGTGGGTTATCCAGAGAAACAGGATTAATATGTTATATATGTAGAGAGATATATAAGAAGAGATTTATTAGGGAAATTGGCCCATGAGATTATGGAAGCCAAGAAGTCCCATGATACATCATCTGCAAGTTGGAAAACCAGGAAAGTCAATGATGTAAATTATTCTGAGTCCAAAGTCCTGCAAACCAGGGGAGCCAATTCTGTAATTTTCAGTCTAAGGTCAAAAGCCTGAGAAGGAGGTGGGGGCACTGGTGTAAGTTCCAGAGTCCAAAGTTCCAAGAAATTGGAGCTCTGATGTCTATGTGCAGGAGAAGATAGATATCCCAGTTCTAGAAGAGAGAGTGAATGCATTAGTCCTCCACTGTATTATTCTCCCCAGGCCCTCAGTGAATTGGATGATGCCCACCCACATTGGTGAAGGTGATCTTCTTTACTCAGTCCATGGATTCAAATGCTAATCTCTTTCAGAAACAACCTCACAGACACACCCAGAAATAATACTTTTACTAGTTATCTAGATATCCCTAACCCAGTCAATTGACACATAAAATCAACCGTCACATTTCTTTATCAATGTAGCCAATTGGTTAATTAAATGCTACACAGTAATCTCCTTAAGAGTTGGAAGCAGATTTTGTTCTTTGTATATACCCAGGTATTAACAAAAGCCTAGCACTTAGTAAGCACTGCTACATACACACACAAGCAGTGGGATACATGCAGTGCCATGATAAGGGCTAAATCCAAGTGTGTGAGAACATGCTGGAGAAATAACTAAAACAGTCTTCAGGAGGTTACACTGAGGGGAGCCGAAGGAACATAGCAGAAGTCCACACACAAGTAGGGTTTAAGCAGGTGAGGGGGGAAAGGAATGAGGGCAATGGCAGAAGGCATAAGAGCCTGGAGGCACATCTGGAGCTGCAGGAGGAGTCTCTGATGACTAGGCTGCAGGATGGAAAGTAGGGGAGGAAGGAGGGGAGAAATGAATTTGGAAAACTAAGCAGGGTTCAGATCCTAAAGAGCTTTCCATGTTTAACAGTTTAGCTTTTATTCTCATAGCAGTCGAGAGCCATTGAAGGGTTCTAAATAGGAAAGCAACATGATCAGATTTATTTTCTTTCTTTTTCTTTTCTTTCTATCTTTCTTTCTTTATTTTTTTATGCAGTCTCACTCTGTTGTGAATGCAGTGGCACAATATTGGCTTACTGCAACCTCTGCCCCCCGGGTTCAAGTGATTCTGCTGCCTCAGCCTCCTAAGTAGCTGGATGGCAGGTACCCACTACCACACCTGGCTAATTTTTGTATTTTTAGTAGAGATGGGGTTTCACCATGCTGGCCAGGCTGGTCTCAAACACCTGAGCTCAGGTGATCCACTATCCTTGGCCTCCCAGAGTGCTGGGATTACAGGTGTGAGCCACCGTGCCCCCCAAATCAGGTTTATTTTCAAGAGACCATTCTACATACAGAATGAAAAAATAATTTAAAATAAGGCAGGAATTGTGACAGGAAAAGTAGTTAGAATGCTGCTAAAACAATCCAGGAATTAGAGATAGTAGTGGCATCAACAAGATTGCAGGCATTGGACATGGAGAGAAGTGAACGGGTTAGATGGTTCTGGGAGAATTAACAGGGACTGGAATGGATTGGATATAGGGGGTGCAGAAGTGGGAGGAGTCAAAGATGGGGCCCATGTTCCTGGCGTGGACCTTCATGCAGAACATGGTTCCACTCATCGAGGAGAAGGAACACTGGAGGGATGAAGGCTTGGTAGATGAAGAGAGAAGAGACAATGCCCTCTGTTTTAGGCAAGACTTTTTGCAATTTGAGGTGACTGTGGGCTGTTTAAACGGTGGTTTCTACCCAGCAGTTGGGTGTGCATATCTCAAGTGGGCTGGAATAAAGCCATGGCAGTGAATGAGATCACCACGGGTGCCAGAACAGAGACCAGCATGGAAAAGAATGTTTACAGAACAGTTAGCAGAAGAAAAGCCCAGAGACAGAAGAATGTGTTAAATGATACCACAAGAACATAATCAGCAAAACCCAGAAACTGTTAAGCTCTGCAGAATGAACAAACCATTGCAGAAGGCAGGATCTTTAGATTATATGACAATTAAGAGACGTGAAAACCAAATGCAAGGCATGGATCTTGTTTAAACAAACTATTAAAAAAAAAAACTTTATGAGTAACTGGGGAAATTTAAATTTGATGAGGGACTATTTTTCATTTTTTAAGGTATGATAAGGATATTGTGGTTGTTTTTTACAAAAATGATATCACTTAGAGATACATAAAGAAATATTTACAGATAAAATGATGTAATGTCTGGGATTTACTTCAAAATAATCACGTGGGAGCAGTTCCTAGGGGAGCGATTATGGTATAGATGAAACAAGAATGGCCTTGAGTTGATCATTATTGAAGCTGGTTGATCAGTACATGAGGATTCACTGAACTATTTTCTCTACTTTTTGTTGATATTTGACATTTTTCATAATCATAGTTAAAAAAATACAAAAGAGAACATATGCACCCCCCACTGACAAATTGATGCAATACAACATTTTAACCAAATGAAATCTTAGGCAGAAAATGTAGGCTGGGTGCAGTGGCCCATGCCTGTAATCCTAGCGCTTTGGGAGGCTGAGGCAGGCAGATTGCCTGAGCGCAGGAGTTTGAGACCAGCCTGGGCAACATGGCAAAACCTCGTCTCTACTAAAATAAAAAAAATTAGCTGGGCGTGGCTGCGTGCGCCTGTAGTCCTAGTTACATGAGAGGCTGCGGCAGGAGACTCGCTTGAACCCGGGAGGCGGAGGTTGCAGTGAGCTGAGATGGCACCACTGCACTCCAGCCTGGGTGACAGAACGAGACTCCATCTCCAAAGAAAAAAGAAAGAAAGAAAGAAAGAAAGGAAGGAAGGAAGGAAGGAAGGAAGGAAGGAAGGAAGGAAGGAAGGAAGGAAGGAAG